>JAOPJH010000138.1:5501385-5521742 GCA_027122575.1 Merluccius polylepis | reverse complement strand
CCCCCCCCCCCCCCCCCCCCCCCCCCCCCCCCCCCCCCCCCCCCCCCCCCCCCCCCCCCCCCCCCCGCATGCTCTTCCTCCAAGTAGCCAAGAAATCCCTAAATTCCCATCCTGAACAAGGCTAGCTCTCATGGGTCCAAGAGATTTCCGCCAAGCAAAAACAAGAGGGAGCCCCGAAAGCATCGAGTTGAACACGGGAGGAACACAACAGGTGTGGACGCCCTCAGCCACTTGTATACACACCATGATGGTGAGAATGTTTTAGATGTTGGTTTATATAGTATATACATGTATGTTTTACTTATTTTACTCTATCTAGAAAATCATTTTACTACAGATACCCAACAGCAAAATCAAACCGAGTAAAACAGAAAATGGAAGGGATAAATGCTATATGCATTATCTGTGCCCAGGTCTTTGTCTTTCACCATTTCTTCATTAAAAGTATGGGGTGGTCATCTGTTGTCCAGATGAGTCAATAAAAACTATTTTTCTTTATAATCAGATACCTTCTGAGTTTGCAACAAAAACAAAATCGCACAAATATTAGCGACAACAGCTGATATTGGCTGATTCTGACCTGCAGTACAGTATATAGAACATAAGGTATAGAAACTGTATATTAGACACTTTAATGTACTTTACATTCATTCAACAGTGCTTGCTTAAATCTTTTTTTTTGTAATGTTTTACGTGATTGAGAATGTGCAATGAACGACATTCTCAAGACCATGGAAATGGGCAAAAACAAAAATAAATGAAAAAAATAAAACCTCAGACAGGTCACTGATGTGTTTTCCAGTGTGAAATACTTTCTTTTCTATGCTTAATTTCCTCCGAGACTCTTCGGGGACCAGGCCATACACCATTAAGTATGGTAGTGAGGAAAGTTACTTACTGAACTAAATCTGGCAGTGGGAGAGACAGAGTTCATTTGCTGCAAGAGATTGTTCAAAATCATACACTGCTCGTGAGCGGACATGTTTTGAGAGCTCCTCAATGGCGCCGAGAGGCTTCTTGAAATATGGCTGCAATAATACTCGAAGTAGTCAAACGTTTTACGCTCCGCAGTAAATAAGACTGTGTACAGACAGTGCCCTGCCTCGGTCCTTGATGAACCCGTCTGCAGCCCATTCTGGACTGTAGGTGATATTGTCTTAGCGCATTCTCCGTGGCGACATCGGCACGTATATATCACCAAGAGGACGGCAACAGCGCACTGTGAACCGTTTGCCTCAAAGAGAGAGTGACAGGCCCTCGCGTTGTAATTTCTCCCCCCGATGGAGCAGGTAAACATCACTCTGTCCGTCTGTCTGTCTGAATCTCTCTGTCTCTCCTCCGGGAGAGAGAGGCCAGACTGAACAATGAGCCCGTCTGTGTGTTATGTTTCCACGTCTGAGATTAGGAAACAAATGAAAAGAGCGCAACACTGGCGGAGCTCCGTGGCCTTCAGCAATTAAGCTCTTTAAAAGTCCCAAAATACGTTCTGCAGTAGCGCTGAACTGGCACGTTAATAAGGGCAGAACAAGAGAGACAGATTAAAAAGGGTGGTATGCAGTGTGAATGGACACACACACACACACACACACGCACGCACACACACACACGCCTGTGGGCACAAGTAGAATAAAACGGATAAAGACAACTTGTCCAGTTTTTGTCATGGCGCGCACTACAAAAAAACATTGGGCTTCATGACTTTTGCAAATTGGACATCGCTTTTCTGGAAAACCCAATGTCGAGTCCAGCTACCAATTATGGCTAGTGTTGAACCGCATGCATTGTAACAGTAGATTGAGCTTAAGTACACAGTTAAATGAACATGGGAAAAAAATATCTGGCTGCGACGACCAAGAAACCCGGCGTAATTTATATCACAGTTGTTTTGGAAGGGGACAAAAAAAATAGCCATTTTAACTCTCAGTGGCCACAAAAAGACTGTTGTTCCCCGAATATGACATGATGCTACGTGATCATCGGTGACATCACGTCTATTATACGTGGTCTTTGCATCTCTTGATGAAAAAGATACAACAACGGCTGCGGCGCCGCATGGGAAAACAAAACAAACACTGTTCCTTTTCTGGAGAAATTATCAGCAGCGAAAACATAACCGTGAAGAAATGTCCAACGGATTTAACTCTGCAGAGAGAGAGACCAAAAAAGACCCCCCCCCCCCCCCCCCCCCCCAAGGAGGAGGGAGGGATTGATCAGGCCCACTGGCGGTGACCGGTTCCTGACTGATTTGATCACTCTATTCACCGCAGGGTCACCCGCCGGCCCCTCAGGCTGTGTCGCTAAGCAACCAGGAGCCACCGGTGACGGCCCCTCTCAGGTCCTCTTAGACCAGTGGTTTCAACCTTTGACTTTAAGTGGACCACTTAATGGTCATCAAGACCTTTCGCGGACCACCTCATATGCAAACGGTAAAAAATAGATACACAGGCCAACACATGAAGTGGCTGAGCAAAGGGTGCCAGCAGCGCCGCCTTTATACACAATTATTACTGCAAGAAGGCCATGGCCAGCATCGACGTCATGGGAAACAGTGGCAAGAAAAAGTCAGCAATGCTGCTCCTGCTCCCAGTGTTTATTTCAAACACAAATTAACACAAAACATCAATGGAAAACAGAGGATGGGATGCACAAAGCGACAATATTTTTAAAATAATAACAAGCCATACTACTATATTATTTACTGAACAATATTTAGAATATATTTATTTTCAATTAGCTATATTATTTTTTTCTATTATTGTAAATTGGTCTATTTCAAGAATACATTCCCACGCATAGGCCTTCCCCCTGCGGTACCCTCACGTACCGCAGGTTGGAAAACACTGCCCCAGAGAGAGGCCTGGCCTTCTGACCAACTGATGTCAGATCCTTAAGTCAATCAGAGGTGCTAAAACAGACGCAATGTTAACCACATGGAATTATAGATAATTTAAAAAAAAGGTGAAAAGGGATTGAGGACGTCTACAGGTTTGTGCTGCTGGGTTCCTCGAGAAAAACACAAATCAAACCAAAAAAAGCAATCGGATTACAGGTCCAACGTATCTTCGCAAGCAGCAGTTTTCAGTCTTCCAACTGTGTCTGATGAAAACAATACAACACATATATGCAGCAATATGACCCACAGAGGGGCATTTCTCCATGAACCCCATGTCACCACCACTAGCCCTTTTGATTGGTGCAAGAAACTATTCAAAACAATCACAGTGCAATGAGCTGGCCTCAGAACGGTTTATTATCCTCGATTCCTCCCCCACCCCCCTCCGCACTTCCCCCTTAGAAGAGGACATGTGCTTCAATTCACAGTATCATTTATTTTTCATACAAATAAAAAAAACGAAATATGCTGATTATTGCATACAGTGCTCATGGGACACTGAGCTTTGGTTCAGGCATATATATATATTCTGTACCTTCGCTATCCACCTGGACATTACCTAGCAACAGTAATGGAGCTCCTCCAATTCCACAGAGAGAGAGAGCACTTCAGCCAGAGGACAATAAGGTGATGTGTGCAAGTGCTCTCCCTGCCAACAACCTACAACTTCTCAGGTCTATCATACAACCTATCAGACAGCCTCTAGCGTACAACCTCTATCATACAGCCTCTAGCGTACAACCTCTATCATACAGCCTCTATCATACCACCTCTATCATACCGCCTCTATCATACAGCCTCTATCATACCACCTCTATCATACCACCTCTATCATACCATCTCTATCATACAGCCTCTACCGTACAACCTCTATCATACAGCCTCTATCATACCACCTCTATCATACCACCTCTATCATACAGCCTCTAGCGTACAACCTCTATCATACAGCCTCTATCATACCACCTCTATCATACCACCTCTATCATACAGCCTCTATCATACCACCTCTATCATACCACCTCTATCATACAGCCTCTAGCGTACAACCTATCATACCACCTCTATCATACCACCTCTATCATAAAGCCTCTAGCGTACAACCTATCATACAGCCTCTATCATACCTCCTCTATCATACAGCCTCTATCATGCAACCTCCATCATACAATCCTTATCATACAACCTCTATCATATAACCTTTATTATACACCCTCTATCATACAACCTCTATCATACAACCTCTATTTACCCAGCATGCAATAAGCTCACCGTCACCTCCTAACACATAATTAGATTCCACTTCTCTTCTGTTTTAAAGTGCATCACCATCTGTCGCCACCGAATAACATTCAATACTCCAATGCCGTACGTACGCTCTTTGAAATGTGAATGCGTTATCAAAAACCATTTGAGTATCCGATATTGCAGTCAATACTTTGGAAGACATATCATCGCCGTTAGAGTCGCAGTGGTTGATCTCTGAAATTGTGGCACAGAGGTGCACAGAAGTCCGTTTCTCCTCGAACTTACATTCACACGACACGAGAGGATGTAGGAAGGAGAGCAGGGTTTCCTGATCGTCCCTAACTAAAACGGTGTAGCTCAAAGGTTACATAAAAAATATTCATATATATATATATATATACAAATAACAACAAATAACATATCACATAAGCTGGCTATGAGTCAATACATCGTTTCATGAGGGATCCAATTCGTATATTGAATATGTATTCATCATATATATTTAATTACCATATTCAAAGTAACAATATCCTGTAGAAAAATACCCAGCATTGTCCATTAATTGTCTGACCACTCTGTAGAATAAAATAAACGCTGCTCTGTGATATAGTTCAAATCCCACATCCCCCTCATCCTCCTCCTCCTCCTCCTCCTCCTCCTCCTCCTCCTCCTCCTCCTCCTCCTTAAAAAGAAAAACCCAACACAGTTGAATAAAACATCTTGCCACGACACAGGAGGAGGGTGTGTTCTAACCTCACAAGTTCGAGGGCAATTTGGACTGTGTGTACTCTGTCTCTACGGTCTCGGAGGGTGACACGCGGTAGGGCGACCGGTGGACACCCAGGTACTGGTTGTGTGGATCGGTCCCCTGCTCCACGTGAGTCCCCCGCGCGGGGCTGGCCCGACCCGGGATGGCGCTGAACGCTTTGTTGTTGCTGGGCGACGAGGAGGAGGAGGAGGAGCCGTACGACACCTCGGCCGAAGAGCTGGTGCCTAAAGGCCCCGGGTGCGGCATGGCGCGCTGCGAGCCCGAGATGGTCTTTATCTCCTGGCTGTGGAGATCTGCGAGGGCAGACTCCGGCCTCTCTCTGGGGCCGCCGGCCACCCAGGAGGGGCATAACGTCTGGGCAGTCAACAGGGGGCCGTAGGAGCTGGCGGTGCTGGCGAGGGAGTCCCCTGGGTGTGCGGTCCTCGCCCTTGCGGGGCTCTGGATGCTGGGGCTGTGGACCGGCGGCGTGCAGCACGGAGACCCGTCTCCGGAGCCGTACTGGGCCAGCGAGGCGAGGGCAGAGTGCTCCGGGAGAACCTGGGGCAGGAAGGCCGACTGGAGGCCCGTCAGACTCTGGTGGGCCATGGAGGCGGGGGTCCCGAATCCCATCCCTGACCCTGCCAACGGTTGCTCTGCCGCCACCCAGTGTCCACCGCCGGCGCTCTGCGCGTTGGCGACGAACGGGGAATGAGAGACGCTCAGACCGGCGGACTTGCCGGCCGCTCTCTCGTGACAGGTGGCCATCTGTTGAGCGCTGGCGTGAGAGCTCTGCTGGTGGTGAGAGCTCTGCTGCAGATGGCTCAGGATGGGGCTGACAGAGCTGGAAATCAGCGGGCTTATGGCGGAGGCCGAGGGGCCAGGGAACCTCCCGCCCGTCAGCCTCCCCGGTGGGCCGTGCAGGTGGAAGGAATCCACAGGCTGGGGATGCGGGTGAAGCTGAGCCGTGCAAGAGATGGAGGAGAGGGACGCCTGGCTGACAGGGAAGGATGGGGGCATGCTGCACTGAGGGGGAGGAGGATGATGATGATGGGGATAGGGCTGATGGATGGGTTGAGGTAGAGGAGCAAAGGGCTGCGATCCGGTGGCGAAAGTGGCCTGAGAGGGGCGCATGGGGGACGTGGCGGGCGCCGCAGAGAGATGCTGCACTCCGAGGGAGGCCATGACAGGAGCGTCCGCCCTGGCGGGAGACCCGGAGACCACCGCGGCGCCGGCCACGTTGGCGCTGATGTGGAATCTCCTGGGGTGTCCCGGTGGATCTCTGAAGGAGCCGGAGCCCTGCAGGACAGGGTGGTGGAACAGGATGGGGGGTAGCTGCGGGTGCTGGGCCAGCGCCAGGGCCAGCGGCGTGGTGGTCGCCGCGGCCTGCAGCGGGGCTTGGACCAGCGGGGCCCAGATAACGGAGGCGGGGGAGGGGGACGCCGGGACAGGGCCGAGACTCTGGGCGGCGGCGGCGGCGTTTTGGATGAGCTGGGTGCACTGGGCCATGTCTCGGTCGTGCTGAACTATCCTCTGGATGATCTCGTTCTCCTGCAGGTTGAGGGTGCCTGAACTTTGGTGATGCTGGACTTTGTGCTGAAGCACAGAGTTCCTCTTACCTGTTTAAAAAGAAAATACAATGACACAAATGATAATACAAAAAAATGAAAAAGCCGGTATTATTATTGTTATTGTTATCTTGCCCTGGTCGCATTCAGGCCTGTGGAACATTATCATCACAAAGGATCAGCAAAAGTCGGCCGCAAATCTATGTGATGTCATCCCTGAGATCATACCAATGCGGTCGAGGCGATCTAGCGCCACGGTCTCGAAGGCCCTTCTCATCATGGGGAACTCCTCCAGGACTTCGTTGAAGTTGTCCACAGACAGGGAGTACAGGCGACAGTAGTTATCCGCTCGCACGCTGGCGGTTCTTCTGCCTCGGGTCAACAGGCAAATCTCTGCATTGAGTAAGTTAGTATAGTTAACGGTCAAATATTGGATGACTGTAATGGCATCCTCCACATTGAGTGACATTTCTCCATATTTTATTGGTGCGCCGTACTACAAACCTATTCATACTTCTAGAGCGATTTAGGCAAGGAAAAAGCAGACGAGTATGTTATCAGTGCTTTTAATGAAATACTTTTTTTGTTTCTACTTTTCATCACACAAACAACAAAAAAAGCGCCGTCGCTGCCCCTAAACTCCGCAGATGGAGCACTTAATGCAATTTTTGCAGCTTACGTTTGTCCTGAGCTCATCTGTCCTGCCAGCTCAGAAAATAAATAAATACATTATTAAAAAAAAAAGGAATGCTCCATTTTTTTGAAAAGCAGACACATTTTCCAGGACAGATATGTATTAATGATAAAGACAAAGCCGGCAATAAGCGCTCGTCTTTACGTCATTTGCGTTTACCAACGCTGTACATTTAGGATGTACGATTTTGTTTTTAGTTCTTGTGCAGAGTAGCTTAAATGCACAGCGCTGGAACCCAAATGGAGGAGAGAGACTTCACAAAGCTTCACTCTGCACTAAATCCCGCTTTTAAGAAGATGATGTGCGCCGTTTTTTCCCACAGTCCGACAGAAGTTAATCTGCCGAATCAATGGCTTATGAGGAAAGTCCCCCGTTTGCAGGCTTCGGGAATCTTAGCCCCCGTTCGCAGGCCACGCGAGACCCCAAGGATGAAGCACAACTTTAAGACTTACTCCTTCCCTATGCATTATCTTAACCCCCCCCCGCTACAAGATAACAGGGATCGCTACACTCGCAGGGTCAGGCCAGACAAAGACAAGACAAATACCTCCAAAGTAGGAGCCATCGGACAGCTTGGTGTCTTTGCTGTTTTTGGTGAGGACACTGACCACCCCGTGCTGGATGAAGTACATCTTCTGGCCGATGGTGCCCTCCTTGATGATGTAATCGCCGGGCTGGAACACCTCGAAGCGGAGCTTGGTCAGCATCGACGTCACAAAGTTGGGGTCGGCGTTGGCGAAGAGAGGCATGGAGGCCACTAGTTTCCGACAATTGAAGTTGATGATCTCCTGCAGAGACAGAAACATCGGTGATCAGGTTATTCCTACAGGAGTGTAGTGGGGTGCTCGGCTCCCAGCCGAAAGGTACTGGGTTTGATCCCCAATCTCTGTAGCCTACCTCTTGGCCTTCTTGAGCAAAGATGGCTTATCACCTACCTGCTCCTTAATGTCATGTACCTGAAGTCATTGTAGGTCTCCTTGGATACAATTGTCCAAACAACCTGAACATTTCTTGTCAGTCGTCAACATTAAACCTGCACTATATTACGTATCTACTGCAGCTATGTACTCCATTCAGAGAAATTAGAAAGTTTCTCAACAATAAAATGCGCCCATCCATGAGTCAATCCATCTGGCGAATATTTCTCTATAAATTGTTTTATTCTGGTCCACTTTTGGAAATCTCAGAAGACAGTTACTGTCATCTAAAAAATAAGCTATGACTGGAGCTACAACTCAAGTCACAAGAGGTTGCAGGTTTAAGGCGACAAATACCAAATGCAGCAGACTATGCAGCAGAAGACCATAATGATATAATGACGAGGGTGATGGGCGCTCGGGGCGGACGAGATCAGACCTCTCGCAGCGGTTCGTTCAGCTCCTCCAGGATGCTCTCCTCGTCGAACATCTTGCCCTGGTAGCGGTGCTCGTAGTACTCGTGGATCCGCTGCCGCATGCTGGTGGGGAGCTTGTGGAAGGACATGTACTGCTCCACCTGTTTATACTGAAGCACAATAACACATCGTTTTAATTGTGGCGCACTGATTGGTTATATTACCAACTTACAACAAAAAGAGAAATGTATAAATACATACAGAAGTCTACTTCTGTATTAGTGAAAGTCCACCCAACTGCAACCACCTAAAACCCCGTCCCAGTTTAATTGTGTGCTCCGGTGACATTTGAATGCATTATAGTGGCTGGCAGGTGGCATTAGCCACCATGTCCTTCACTGTCATATAATCCACCAGCGTTTTCAGCTTCATTCAGGGTCAGTGAATGCCTTACAGTACCTCACAGTTTACCTTCCTTCCTTCTCTCGGCTCTTCGCATTACAGCTCTGTCCTTGTTTACAGGGATACATCCGGCCTCATTTAAATGCAAGCCTAATTTACCCAAATTGGACTTATTTCACATTGTTGTAACACGAGGTCTGAGATTAAAACACAGATTAGTGCAGATTAAGAGACCCGTAATTAATGTCATGATGAGTGACAGCCAGAGAAACACCTGTGTATATCGCCATGGGAATCCATTAAAAGTTCAATCATTTGAATATTTGCTACAGTGTTTGTGGGCCCCTATTTTGAATAAATAAAATTGATTTATTTCTCAGAAAACGTCATTATCTCCAAACATTGTGACCGCTGCAAAAATGCGACAAGCCATTAAACACAAACTAATAGCTATGTATTTTGGACACATCCAAATAATTAAATAATTCAAAAATAATGAATGCGTAATCATTGGTTTGGGGTCTAATAAAAAAACAAGGATCAATTCTCTTAGTTATTGACTTTTATTTCTTGGGCTATGCAACTTCTAATATTTTAACTATAATTCCTGAATTAGTCAGGAGAGACCTTTATGAGTACCCATTAATATACAATGTGAGTGAGTGATATACATAGTAGTGACCTTTAAGTAATGAAGTGTTCCCGGTGGCTTAAAAACTTTGCCACTGCTGTGACATCCAATCACGTCTTTAGCACATTGCCCATCCATGGCCGAACCCGAAGGCCTACCTTCTCTTGGTACTGCCGTCGAGACGAGTCCAAGGACTGGATGAGCGCGGTGGCGTGCCCCACGAACATGGCGAAGCAGGTGGCGCCCACGATCATGCTGAGGATGGTGAGCCACACGTCGGCCATGCCTATCGGGGGGTAGAGGCCGTAGCCGATGCACAGCATGTGGCTCATGGCCTTGAACAGGGCGTAGGAGTACTGCTGCCCCCACGTGTCGTTCTGAGGTCCGGGGGGGTCACGGGAAAAAGGAAGGACAGGAGGAGAGTGAGGCTCTGGTTGTCTCCGACGCTAACGCCACTACAGCGGCTGAAGACCAACAGGGGTGACCGACTGGTGTGTTTGTTGTCTTAAAGCCGCTAAGCTGTAGGCAGCCTTCTCTGTGGCCTGCTTTCAATCACTGCTTAGATTGTGATTCAAACAAAGATTTGGGTTTGCATGCGGCTGCTTTCCAAATTGTTTTCCGAAAATGGGTCATTTTGTTTTGCTTATAGGTTATGATACCTGCATTTTAATTGAAATGAGCAAATTAATCATCATTTCTTTGCTCATTGGTTGTTCCTGAAGGACTCCTGTAACACTGATACTGTTGTATGCATAAAGCTTATTATAGCTAAGAACTGCATTGCCGATGTCCACGTAACAAAACCAAGCATGGTGTTGTTGTAAACACTGACTACACGTTAAGCTCTCAGGAGTCTGCCATCTCCTGACCATCAACACTGACCACCATCTTGTTTCTGGTGACCCAGCAGTCGGCGGGGAAGTCCTGCAGCATGGGCACCAGGAACTGCAGGCATCCGTCCCAGTGGCACAGCAGCAGCATCATCCCGATGAGGTTCATGATGCGCACCATGGCGCTGGCCAGGTCGTAGGTCATGTGGAAAACCTGGGACACAGTCAGAGACCGACCGCATGAATGAAGGAAGAATAGGAAAACAACAACAACACATAAACACATGAAAAACATAAACACATTCAGTAAAACACATAAAACGTAACATGTAGCAACGCAAGCTGAAACAAACATCTTAATCTTCTATACTGCATCGCAGATGTTACATAGTGATCTGCAATCGTCACTAATGGCCGCCCTGAGAGATCCTATAGGGAAATAATAGAGAGGACTGTAATGTAATAGGACTATCATGTGACGACGCCCTTCAATAAAGAACCTACACTTTACCCTCACCTGGTGCATTCCTCTCTTTCCCGAACTTGCGTGGATAATCCATAGTATGAAATGGATAAGGCGATTGGGATAACAAACATTACAGCTCTAACAGTGTCACGGCGAGGGTGTTCGACTCCCAGTGTCTGCAGCCGAGCTCTATATTAGGCATCCTATTTGAGCGAGATGCCAAAGCCATCCCTGCCTGTGAATTAACTGTAAGTCGACACAGATAAAAGCTTCATCTGCTTCAATGTCATTTTGCTTTACATACTGTAGTGAACTTGCTTCAGACGAAACCTCGAAAATTAAGGAACTTCGTTCAATGTTTCAAAAACGTTCATCGACGGCCTCGAGTCAGAGCATGCCAATGTGTTTAGTTGACTTCCCTGGTGTATCTCTATCTTTCCCCCCCTTATCGGTTTATGTTGAAATGTGTTATTTGTCTGTGGAAACTGTATGTGACTTGTTGTGCGTTGTTAAAAGAGATTTTAATCTCAAAAGGCTCCTCCTGGTAAAATAAAAGGTAAAAGAAAAGAAAAGAAAAAGTAATAGTGCATAGTAGTACTAAGGCCATCTGACCTTCTATAATCCCTATCGCCTTATATAATGCATTATTATGCATAACGCATGCTACTCTCGAACAAGAGGCGGTGTTTTCCAGTAAAATGTTGCTGTTGTGGAGCTATTTATCTTTGGGGAGACACTGAACCCAAGGAGCCCATAGAACCACGAGCTTCGCTGTGAGGTCCCCCCCATCCAGGGTCCCTGCTGCCCAGGGTCCTCCTACCTCCTCCCACTGGTGGATGTAGCGGATGAGCCTGCTGAGGCGCAGCAGCCGCAGCAGGCTGAGGATCTTGGTGAAGCGGACGATGCGCAGCGCGCGCGCCGTCTTGTAGAAGTCCGAGTCGATGCGCGTCTCCACGATGAGGAAGATGTAGTCGACGGGGATGGAGGAGATGAAGTCCACCATGAACCAGCTCTTGAGGTACTTGATCTTGATCTTCTGCGGGTCCAAGATGATCTCCGTGTTGTCCTCCTTGACGATGCCCGTGCGGAAGTTGAGCACCAGGTCCATGAGGAAGAAGGTGTCCGACACCACGTTGAACACGATCCAGGGCGGCGTGTGCTCGTCCTTGAAGAAGGTGATGCCCACCGGGATGATGATGAGGTTGCCCACCATCAGCAGCAGCATGATCAGGTCCCAGTAGAACCTGCACCACAGGGGGAAATCATACACACAGATCAACATGAGCTTGAGACAACTCAACAGTTTTGTTGTAACCAGATGTAGTCTGTTTCCGTTTCCGTGTAGACCTTTTGTTTATTAGCGTTGACGTTATTTATAATTGCAGCGGTAGCATGGGTGTCGATGAACTTCTCTTTTCCATAGCCAACAGGTTCATTATCATGCTGGACTTGTCCGGCGGAGCGCTGTTGTTTTTCACACTCTGTAACGGAGATGGAGGAGCTTCGCTGAGAAATGTGTCATTTCATGAAAGCATGCATTTTGCCACAGCTGTGCAATCATGTTTCAAACCTTTCATCACTTAAAAGGTGTTGAATGGCATGTGGGCATGCACGCCAACATTATATGAATCAATGCATTCATCAGCAGGCATCTGAAATTTAATTTGACAACCCCAGTGAAAACAAATTAGATTTAATGCATGCCTTGGCGTTCGGCCATGAGCCGTTATTAGCTCTATAATTTAGCGGGAGGCACGATGATAGCGGAAAAAACAGGCAAGATCCTGACCTAATGAGGGTTTCTCCGAATGTGGTTATCTCTAATTCAATAGCAACCATGTTGACACATAGACCCATGTGTCAACTACGTCGGACAAAACAATACTAGGTAACACTTTAGATTAGGGACCCCATATTCGCCATTAACTAGTGGCTAAGATCGTCATTTATGTACAACAACTTCCTTACTTACTATCAATAAGCAGTCATTAGGAGGTTATTGAGGGAAAACTCTAATATTAAAGTTAATGGCCTAGTAGTTGTAGAATATGGTCATGCAGATTAATGCATTAATAAGTGCTTTATAATGACTAATAAAGAGCCAATATGCGTGCTTATAAGCAACTAGTTAACGGTGAATATGTGGTCCCTAATCTAAAGTGTTACCATACTTTTTGTATTTGTATCGTCCACCAGGTCTACCTTGAAAACCACCTCCCGGCAATTCTCCAGGTCTTCCAAGGTGTCCAGGACGTGAACGTTGTCCCTGCTGATGGGGAGCTGGTAGAACCTGTCAGAGTGCTGCTCTGGCGCGGCCCACTCCGCACTCTGCGGTGTGTCATTTAGAGAAGACTTTCTGAAGTAACATCAAGTCATTGAAGAACACAGCCGGTTAATCGTTAACAACAGTAGGACAACGGTACACAGTTACAGGTGACGTCGTGGTGATGACAGTGGAAACAATGACAGGTCGGCGCCATTATGAAAGCTCCTACAATGGTCCGAGGTGGAAAAGGCCGAGAGTAGCAACTCACTTTTGCGCGTGTACCCATGCAAAATATTGAAAATCCGAAGCCCAAAGCATGCAGATGCACACATTTCTCCTCATATTTGTAGCGCGACACAAAACAAAAAAAACAACAGCCACTACATTCATGCTCTGTTCAAACAATGTGACGGCTGTTGTTTTTTTTCCCCCCCCGCTCGCCTCAAATAGGACTCACGCCTATTTTGGACACAAACATTATTTTTGCGTCTGTCGCGATGCGGCCGCGTGGCCTCGGGCTTCATGAGTACAATAAGATGGTTGAATAAAACATGTGGGTTTCTATGAAGAGAACGCTTGTTTTGGTTTCCGATGAGGTCACTATAGTTAACCTGTATGTTGTCAACTTACTGGGTGTCGGGGCAATCTCTGAACATCTGGGACAACTTGGCAGCCTGTTTTGTCTTGCAATATTGTGGCAAAATTGCGTCCAGATATATTTGCATCTCAGGGTCATCTGCTATAATTTGCTAGAAAAGAACAAACATTAGATATGTCAAACAATATATGAATATAGACGTTTTAAAATGTGAGGGCCTGCATGCATGTCTACGAGTAAAGCATGCTTACCCTCGTGTGGTCGCGCCAGTTCTCCTCGTCAATATCCTTCTACAAAAAGGTAGTGGAGAAGCATTGATATTTATTTCTTTGACACCTGAAATAAACTTGCCTTGCTCTTTCTCGCCATCACAGTCTTAAAAGGCACAATGAGTAGGATTGGACAACATTTCAAGTTGGCCCCTCCCTCTCCCCGGCTGAACGACACCAGATGCGGTGCATTTTCGTTTATTCGGCCCCATGTCCGCCATTGTCGTAGCTTCCTCTTGGATGCGTGCTTACGATCTGGGACCCGGTCGCTACGTTTTTTTTTATAGCCCCGCCTCACACGCTGCACGCTATTGGCTGGGGGGCTACCGATTGAACAAAGGTTGACACCCAGAAACGTCCAGAACAAAGTAAAATAAGAAAATACAAGCAGAGGGCGGGGTCTGTGGAGATACAGACACCACCGCACACTTCTAGTGGGTCATAAGAGATGACTGAGAGGGATTATTTTTCTATGAGTCTATACGTTGTTTGTTTAAGGAAAATCCTACTCATTGTGCCTTTAACACCAAAACAATTTGATAACACGGCATATTTCTTGAACTGAATATGTTATGGTTGAACTGGTTGAACTGTAGGGTTAGCATGCAGTCCATCTTCTCACCCGACGGAATCTCTTGTCCATGAGAAACCGCAGCGATGCTTTCTTCCTCATGTGTACCGAGTGGTGGCACAGGGCTGGGAGAGGAACAGAGAGGAAATTCACTGTATGTGTGTGTGTGTTTTAAATGAAGAAGAAAAAAAAACCACATACACACACACACACACACTTACCTGGGTCAATATTGAATTTCCCAATGAGTCGAAATACGTGTTTGGACACAATCTTTGGCGTCAAATTGTCCAAGGTAGACTGGTTTAGGAAGAGATCAGGGTAGAGCCTACCCAGAAACATAAAATATAGATTTTGAAGAAATGATCAACATGACATGATGTTTCTGTTTACAGATCCCATGGTCTCCTTACCCAGTGACGGTGTCCAGGTTGAAGCAGGGGTCACACCAGGAGTCCAGGAGGGTGACGAGACGCAGCTCCAAGTCAGGGTGTCCGGACACAAAATTCTCGGCTAATGTCACTTTGCCTTTCAGGATGAGAGGAATACACATCTGTGGTGTGGGAGTAGGTGAGGTGAAACCGGTATTAGAGATATTGTGATTAATGTCTAACCTAGGAAACCAGACAAATCTGCCAGCTCATTTTTTATTTGCTCCGGCAGATAGGTCTGGCCCTGCTCCCGTTCAGACAGATGTCCAGCCGACCAGGCCCGGGTCGGGCCAATCACAACCGTTTATCTAATATGGGGCGGGTTTGATACGATGTACAGAGGAGCACCGTTGAGGCATTTTTTGTAAACAACCAAGATGGCTGCTGCTGATGTGGAACGGTCCTAAAAAAAAAAGAATAAACAACTGCACTTAAAGCTTTTGTTGATAAGAAAGATGTGTTTGCCGTACTTCCAACAGGATTTGGTCAAAATTGCTCTGTTTTGATGCAAGTCTATCCAATTGCGTCCAGAGGCATTTTGGTCTGCGCCCGTTGATAACGCCCCTTGGAAATGGGAAATGGACTGAGACGTTCCAGATTAATTCGTCCGGCGATGTCAGGCTACGTCGGTTCCACCATTGATGAAATAATAATACTATTACTAATGTAGGAGCAGTTGATCTTTACGTATGTTCTCATATGGGGTTTCTGAATTATTGATTTAGTAACTATTGTATAGAATTGTATTGTATAGTAAATGTGTCTTATTTTATTGTGTGCTCCTTATGCCTCCTTCAAAACATTCCTTGCCATTTCAAGAAGTGCCAGATCTAAAAAACTGCCAGACACAGTAAACTGGAAATGAGTGAAGTCGGTTGGAAGAATAGCTCACTGGCCTAAACACATAAACACACAATAATAACAATACATATAGGTAACAACCAAAAGCATATTCTTACATCTTCCATATCCAGAACGTGTTGCACTTCCATCCTCACACTAAATGCCACTGCCTGAGAAAGAGAAATGAAAATTGTTGTTTTAAAGTCCCACATCAAGCACTGATGATTATTCAGACATCAGTTAAAAAACAAAATACTTATTATACCTCCTTCTTCTTGTAACTTATTTATTTTGCCTTTATTATCATTGTACTTTACTGTGATTCTGTCAATAAGTAATACCTAGGAGGGCAATCTTAATATGTTTCCAACATCCAAGTCCCATGGACTTCGTACTACAGTTACACATTTACTACTATGAACCCTTTTGTAAATGTTTCCATTAATGTACTGTACAGCGTTTATAGATAATAGGACAAACAATGTTATACTATTGACAGCTTGACCCTCACATATACAAAACTTGTACATTTCAATTCATTCATTCTTTTTTTCATTTTGAAGAAACTGAGAGGGTCAAGTGGGAAGGGGAACGACAGCAGCCAAAGTCACGTATGGATGAATCAATACAAAATAAATGTACAAAACCGCCACCCACGTCACAGTGGAGGTTGAGGGCTTTCAGCCTGCCGACATGCTGAACGATGGCGGTCGGCTCCATCTGCTTGAGCTGGTAGATGTCTACGAAGTGTTTGACAATGCCAGGTACACGCATCAGCGGGTACAGCTGCTCAAGAGCTCGATGGCGCAGAGCCAAGGTCTGCTCCTCCGGGAGTGAAGCCAGGGTCACCTATAGGGTGAGGCGAACGAGACGAGATAACCAGATTTATTTATTTATCCTTTATTTATCCAGGTGCAACACATTGAGAGTACACATCTCTTTAGAGATAACGTTAAATGGATATCAACAGGGTACAAAATTGTCTTTTTACCTCCCAGAGTGGAACAATCTACCCGGGAAGCAACTGTTTCAGTATGTCCCTGCCAAATAGTTAAATCTGGCCACCACTGGCTGGTTGCTGGATATGAACCTGGGCGCTAAGATCGCCAAGACTAGGAAGGTCTAGTTTTGGTCTGATCACAGGTACAGTGTATGGGCTCATTATTGAAACCTTTCACCTGTGTCTCTATCCAGAAATGGATAGAGACACAGTGGATTCATGCAAGTTCCACTGTTGAGTCCACAGATGGACTCAACAGTAAAAACATTGATCATTCCAAGTTCATCGTGTTTCTGTTCACCTGCGGGTGGTCCTGCAGCCACTTCTTGAACTCGATGAGGAGGCTCCGCTTCAGGTAGGCAGCGTTCTGGCGGAAGGTGCAGCCCTCCAAGACGGTGAGCAAGGCCTGGAGAGGCCGGGCCATCTGGGAGAAGGCCCGGTACGCCGCCGCAGGCCACTGGGAAAGAGAGGGCGGATGACATGGTGGAATGTGGAGAAAGAGAAAGAGAAAGAGAGAGAGAGACACACAGAGTTCACTGGGTCGGCTGGTAGACTGTGACATCACACTTTCGAAACTGCTCGGAATATATACACTCCCGCCGGGGGGTAAAATGGGGGCTCTCTAATGAGAGGGGAGGGGAGGGGAGCTGTCTTCAGGAAACATTATAACATTTTGAGAATGTTATATTTTGTAATTTGACATGTCTCAAAGGCACGTCAATGATGCACAATTAAGATTTTTTTTGTGTTGTGTGTAAGGAGGTGTGCATTTGGTGCTCATGTTAATTGTATGAGGGTCTGTGCCTTAGAACATGTTTATTGCAGGATGAGAGAGAAACGCAGAAACACACACACACATCTCTGGGACATCGTTGACACACTCTGTGCGTGTTCAAACCCACCTCTGTCGACTCCTTGTTTTGCCACAGATCAGCCAGCTCAAGCGTCAACACATCAAGGTCGATACCTGGGGGTACACATGGACACAGACGCAGACAGACACACAAACACACACCCACACACACACACACACACACACACACACCGTGACATTTGGCTCATGCAATCTGTCATCGGAGCAAACATATTGCTTTTTTTTGTGTGTGTTTTTTGCCTCCTGACAGCAAATGACCAATGACAGCAAGCCATGTTCTGGCATTCACTCAAGATGACACGTCGTCAATAGTAATAACCCTAACCCTAACCAGCTGCTTTGCTGTGATGACCAACATAGGTCTATCTATTGGATTTGTATCCATATTAGTTTTTTTCTCATTTACTAAATCCATCTAGTGGCAGTTCACTCCTGCCACACGCCATAAGTTGCTTAGCTTATATATATATATATATATATATATATATATATATATATATAGGAGAAGGCAAGATGGTACAAGCCGAGAAGATGTTACATGCTGATGCCATGACAGCGGCTCTCCCTTGAGTGGTGACAGCAGCCCCACCCAGCCCCAGAGTCTAATCAGTCTGACTCGGGTCAGGTATTAGGCTGCTAAACCAGCCATCAACCACACACACTCCAGTACCACAACTCTCTTGAGATGGCGGAGTATCGCCATACTGAGAAAACTCCCATGATTCATTCTGATGTACAAGCCCTATTATATGAGTGAGTAAGATAGTTGTTCACAATACAGAGTACAGTAGCAGCTCATGGACCTGCCTTCAGTCCATCACCCGGTCCGACTGAAGACCGCTTTGATCAGCAATACATTATGTACATAAATATTGATTATTTTCATTCTGCCATGCTTAGAGGGGGCCGTGCGTGGCTTACATCGGGCATGTTAGACCTAGCCGTTGTGGAGAGGCTTCACGCGAGGCTTATGAGTAGCATGTTGAACAGGCAGCGCAAAGCAGCCATAACAACAGCTGAGGCTCGCCGGAGAGTTACAGAGGAACCCGACATTAGCTCTGCATTCCACTCCAATGTGAAGCCAAAACACTCTGGGGGAGACGACCGGTGCAGTCTCCCCCCTAAAGGCCCCAACACAGTTGCAGAAACGAGAGTGGTGTGTGTGTGTGTGTGTGTGTGTGTGTGTTTCTATGCGTGTTCTCCATGGAGCAGTCTTGAGAGTCTCCCTCTCTCTCGCTCTCTCCCGCTCTCTCATCCCCCCAAAAACATCTCTTTGTGCAAAATAAATCAATTATTTTCTCAATTGTGAATTACACCCCAAAAAAAAACCCCGCACTATTCTGTTAAGTTTGCCATTTTAAAAACATCGATCTATTCCCATCACTGCCGCCCAACTCGGCCTGTTCACACGAGAGTCAGACGCGCATACGTGCCCGGGCGCACGCGCGTACTGACGCAAACAAGGGATGACAATTTAAACTCGGCCCCATCGCTTTGAACTGGAGAGAGGGTACGACATGGTGGTGGGTGGCGGGGGTGGTAGAGGGGTCGTTGGGAAGCAGTGGGAGGAGATGGGCGAGAGGAGAAGAGTGGGGGGGGGGGGGGGGGTTTGACAGGAATGTGGAACGTGTGTCGTCACTGTGGAGAGACTGGGCTAGCGGCGCGACAGGGCCGAGCAATTCTCCTAAAACACAAACCACACAAGCTGTGTATTTATCTTTAATCATTCTCATTTTGGCGTGAAAGTGTATTTTTATTTGTATTCATATTCTGCACAATGGTGCAGTGCCCGTTCAAAACCTGCCTGTTCGGAACGGGCCGGCTCGGCCTCCGGTTTTGCTGCTTGCAGCTTTCTTGAGAGCCGCTGTTCCAACCAAGTGAACCCTTGGGTGCTCAGCGATACACCCGCCGAGTGTGAAGTCACTCGGATGAACAAAAAAAAATCGAGATTAAACCCAGGAGAGGTACAGGTAAGAGTAAGAGCAGAAAATCAAACCAAGATAATAAAAATATATATATTCCAAAATATATATATATATATTCAAAATCTTTATCTTTAAAAATAAAGATAAAGTAAAACACTGAGCAGCTGGCCCTAGATATCTGCACCGGATCTGAAGTGCTAATGCAGCACGAGATCTCATGCAGCACAAGATCCCATGCTGCATGAGATCTCATGCTGCACGGCGGCGACACTTTCAACCGCAGGGAAGCCCACGTGGTTAAGTAACTTGGCTTGTGTGGCTCAATGTCAACGTCAGGGTATCAAATTCGGAAGAAAAAGGAATTGAATCCGCTGTTAAAACCCGCTGGGAGATGGGTTATCCATCTGTTCCTTTATTCATGAACAATTCCATTATTTTGAAGAACATACTGAGATGACTGTTGCAAAGACGCAACAGAGAACTAGCCATCAAAAAACATAAGACGTGTGAATGGCAGGCCTAAGAGAAGAATGAGTTGTGTGTGTGTTTTGTTGTGTGTGTGTGTGTTGTAAGAGTGTGTTACAAACCGTCTGCAACTTGAGCCATCCTTCACCACAGGGTGGTCAGCCTCTCGTAGGGAACCGGCTCCTGAAGGGAGTAGGGGGGACAGATTTAAAGATTTAGATGATATAGTTTTACACACACACACACACACACACACACACACACACACACACACACACACACACACACACACACACACACACACA
>JAOPJH010000138.1:5265305-5282819 GCA_027122575.1 Merluccius polylepis | reverse complement strand
CACACACACACACACACACACACACACACACACACACACACACACACACACACACACACACACACACACACAAGTTAGATGGTTCTTTGCTTTTACTGTTCCTCTAATCATGTCGTGTTTAGGCTGCAACTAATGATTATTTTCATTATTCATTTAATTATTTTCAAAATTGTGATGTGAATTAATTTTCTGTTGAATCTACTAATCGTTGCAGCCCTAGTTGTGTTCTCCGTCTTTGTCTTGTGGTAATGCTTGTGGTTTAGAAGACACGCAGTATACAATACACTAAGTGTATTGTATAGCTGTGTCTCCCTATGGCCGCGGTTTCATGACGCATACACTCGTCTACTCTAGCACGCCAGACTGGAGCTTTCTACAACAACGGGCGTTTCGTTATGCTTTACGACGGTGACGTTGGTGAGTGGGGGTAGCGGCAACTGAGATTTAAAATGAAAAAGAAAATGGCCGGCCGAACATACCGTTGCATTTCTGATCGCCGTGAGCACATCTATGGTGGTGAGACCGCCCAGAGGGTCCACTGACTCCAGCGTGCGTCCAAACGTCTCATGGAAGATGTAACAAATTCTCGCTCCACCACACCTACAAGGAAAAAACAAATACAATCAGAAGAAAACACGTTAAAGCGGGTCGCGCACCAGAGGAGCCACGGAGATCGTAGGAGAACAGACAACACAAGACGGGGGGGGACTCCATTTAAGGTCTTGTTCTGTGTTTAATATGACGGGTGATGATGGATGGCGCTGCGTGGTGCGCCGCGGTTTTGAGCAGTGCTGGAAGTGATGCGGCTGGTATGAGGGCACTCATTGAAAATAAGGATTTAGAATTCATAAGAGCATTTTCACATATTTTCTTTCAGATCCCTTATTTATATCCAAAATAAGGGATCTGATAAATACGGGACGTTGCTTCTTTTTACTGTAAATATTGTTGAAAATTGCCGCATTCATTTCACTGTACATCCTGTATGTGTACGTGACAAATAAAGTTCTTGAATGTTGTCTTTTTCACCTGCCAGAATGGGAACACCTACCGGCCGAGCATTTAGGTCAAATATATCTCCGTCATTGGCTGGCGGCAGGTGTTCATTTTGGACCAGCATTAGAAACACCACCAGCTCAACACACTGACATGGGGTGCGCTAGCGCCCCATAGTGGCGCAGCCAAGGCACTGGAAGCAACTCACAGCTCGGTTGTCTCGATGTACTTGGCCGTGCCCTCTATGGTGTGGCAGTATTCTGCCGCAAACTTGGTGATGAGTTGCAGCAGGGTGGAGCTCTTGTCCTCCACGGGCTCTCCGTAGCTGTTCAGCATGGACTGGTACTGGGCCGCCAGCACGTTGATCCGGGTCTTCAGCTCAGGCAGACAGTCCCGGATGTGGTGCATGAGTAGTCTGCATGAACGGGGGACAACACATGTGCACATTCAGGGCCGCAGCTGTCGGTTATTTTAATAGCCGACGAATCTAACGATTTATATTTCGATTTAGACGATTAAATCATTCAATCACGATTAAATCATTCAATCAAGTCATTAATCATCAGTCATAAATAATAGGAAATGCAAGCCAGAGTCCAAAGTCCCACCCGCCATCACCTGTTTAATGTTTTAGCGAGGTACTTGGTTCCGTTTCGGGTGGCGAGGGAGGGGTATTTCTTCTGCAGGAAGGCGTGCTCGTCTCGGATAGCGTCCACCACAGGTTTCTTATTGTTTATGTCCAGCTGGCTCCTATGAGAAAAGAAACCCCCAGACCATTCTCATGAAGTCAATATGACTGTACTGAATCATACTCTATGGTGCTGTAGGAGGTAGGGCTGGGCAATAATGAAAAATGGCGTTTTAGGTGCATCCTAATATAACGGTGTATTCATTTTGCACGGCTATAATGACCTGTTGACGACGCCGATGAGGCCCAGCTTGACCGGGATGACCCGGCCCATCAGCACATCCATGGCGTCCGTGCCGGCGTCCATCAGGTCCAGTTTGGTCACCACCGCCAGCGTCCGCCTGCCTGAAAGCGCCAGCGGAAACCAGTCGGAAAAATGATTTTAAAATGATTTTACTGTTTCCACTACAACAAAACAGTCGGTTAGATTCTACGGTTGGAAAATAGCGTCCATGGCAACGGTCTGTTATTCAGAATGTCGTTGTATGCCGTTTAATTGACTATCAGAGTCAAGCGTATATATATATATGTACCGTCGTGGTCGACATCGCGAGCCACCTTGAGGGCCTCAGAGGTGGCCATGTCGGTGTTGGCGGCCGTCACGGCCAGGATGATGGAGTTGGGGTTGGAGATGTACTTCATGATCAGATCTCGGATCTGGAGCTCGATGTCGTTGGGTTGGTCGCCCACCGGAACCTGCGGACAAAACGTGCGTTCAGAACGACCCCTAGGACGAGGTGGAAACGCATTCCCTATAGGGGTACGGTGGAGGATGTCTTGTGCCGGTGAAAGAGGTACTTGGCTAAAAAAATATCTTGGATGGCGAATAGTAGTTTGAGAACCGCTGCCGTAGGACACATTATGTATACTTCCTTTTGGAAGTTGGATTTGTATTATTCATGCACCTTTGTTATTCCAGGAAGATCTACCAACGTCAGGTTCACGACATGAGGAGAGAAGACTTTCAGGTGAATGGGCTCGTCGCTGATTCCCTAAGGGGAGGGGGAAAACATATTCTTGTGTTATTTTTCAAAATGTACAGTCCGAGATTGCTTAATCCAATCTCAAAAATGTGTTTATTCATCAACTAAAAATACTTAGTTCTTGTTACAGTACATCTCATTTTTTGCTGTTCGGATTAGCATACCTTGTTTGTGCCGGATAATCTTTCGGTTTCAGCTTCGATTTCCTGTCTGATTTCCTCAAAATCTGTATAAATCTGAAAAGTAAAATAGGTAAGAGGCCAACAATGATCATTTGACTGTTGTGTATGATACACGACCCCCCCCCAAACAATGACCACAGCATGACCATCCATTTCAAAGTTCAGTTGAACTATACTACTACCTCACTGAGCTTCACTGATATTAACCAAAGTAATGCCTGTGGTTTTAACAGCGTAACACAAAACAGGGCAGTAGTTTACTGAGATAGCCTGCTAAACATAGTCATTCATTGTTGTGAGAGTCTAACCGCCATTAGAATATTACAAGGTTGTCATGTGGACTCTTGTTTGCTCAGTGTTTGTAACACTAGATATCCACCGGAAGGGTTTAGGAACAGCTTCAAAAAAAAAAATACAGGAAACAATACAAAAAAAAAGCAACTGACCCACAAAATGATCTCAGGTAACCATTCTACAGCTTAATTTAAAACTGTATCTGACCCAACCTTTTTATTGTTGTCACAATCTAGCCAATAGGATAAGGGTCTGTGAATACCTTATTCTTGGTGTGCAGGAATTTTCCCCATTCATCTCCATCAATACCTGGAAAAAAACACGCAAAGAGCAGAGTTGACAGCAATCACCTTAAGACAGCTTTTGTTTGCTTTTTTGTTCCCTCAGCTGGGATGGGATGGCTCTTCAGCTAAAACAAAGAGGAAAGCCGGGACATGGGAACATTGCAAAAACAGTTCAACAACAGCAGCAGCAGCAGTGGGGGCAAAAAACTGAGCAAATATAGCGCAGGATATAATGGGAAGCACATGCCTATAAGCATCGACTGATGTTTCTCAAGTAAAGCTATAACTGAGATAACGATATTAGGCACAATAGATTAAAATTTAGAATGGCGGACTCTTTAGTTGTATTATACAACAAAAGAGAAGAGGAAGAGTATAATAAAAGGCGAGGTGGGTGGCGTAACAACAAAAATGGGGGAGCTGCTAAACACAGACAAAAAAAAAAAATCAAAATGGAGGAAAGGGAGACCTTGGTAAAGGCGTCCATTTTTCCTGGAATTGGATTCTGTAGTTAAGAAGAAATGACAGGAGAAAATCAACAGGAGTTATCCCGGGGTAAACTGCAGCTACTGCTTGTGATTCTGCAGCATTGCAGTGCTAGTGGCACCATCTACACAGCCAGTAACTAGAGCGACCCATCTCCCGTCCACCCAACTTGGTCTTGTCCAATATTGGACCCGTGCCACTACAGGTAAAGGACACTGAATACACAGAATACATACGAAATGCTGACTTGACATAAATCAGACCTTGAACACCAGTTCATACTATGTGACTAACCCAACATAATCCCCATATTGTTTGTGTCTTGAAACACACCTAAACGTACGAGTCACGAACAAAGCCCGTTGCCTCTAGCAACTGGACGTCACCTGCAAAGAAGTCAATGCCATAAATAAACTTGGTCTACCAACGCCAACAAAAACACACTTCCTCCTCCGAATAGATGGGAGGGAAGCGAGTGAGTAACCACAACAACAATGAGTCAGGTGCCAGACACGGGTACCGGGCTGAGAAACAAGTTGGCCATTACCGTTCTCCTCGTACGTTTTCCTGCGGTCCTCTGTGTCGATGTGCACCAGCTGCAGGATGAGGGGCCGGCGTGTCACTATGCCTGTCCCGCGGGGAAGGAGGTCTTTGCCAACCAGGCTTTCCAACACTGAGCTCTTCCCACTGCTCTGTAAAGACAACAACAACAACACAACAACACAGCTTAGGGATACACAATGACGACAATGAGATGCACAATGGCAACTTCTTCAAGCGCATCTGAATCTCAACAGACCACTTGAGCCTGGTTGCCAAGACCCCCTAAAGGAAAGCAGGTTTCTTGGCTTTTAAGTCTCCCAGTGCTAGGAGGAGATAACCTCCAAAGTGTGACTGACCCATCCTGCCAAAAAAGGGACTTAGGACAGTGACATCCTATTAGCTAGCATGCCAGTCAAAGAGCATACATGAGCACAGAAAGGTGCCCTTGTTTAATCCAATCACACTGCACCAGTGTGGGAAAAGTTCACCAACAAACAAAAAATAAATCACATTGCATGTGGATGTGGTTCTGAAATCACGTGTTCACCCCCCCCCAAAACCCAAGACTATTACAAGCCACATGCAGCACATCTAGGATGACAGCTGATGCGTGTGTCTGAAAGTTGCTATCAAGATGAGTTTCGCACGATCGTGGTTTCATAGGCGGAACAAACCGTGGCTACCTGTGCCAAGTAGTAGGGCAGAAACACACACACAGTACACACACAGTACACACACACACAGTACACACACATCTCTATGGACGTGAGAGGCAGACACAAGTTCAAGTGCGGCAGTTGAAGTGTGGCTAGCCTGTTAGCTTCCCGCTAGCATAAACGTTGCTCGTACCTGAGTTCCGACGACCACTATCTGCGGCAACTGAATGATGTCGGCGCCGACCGTGTTGAACACGTCCTGCAGCTTGTTTATCACCGGTATCAGGGCCTCCATGGTCTGTGTTTTAAATCCTAAACTCTTCACCTTCACACGTTCAAACTGCTGACTTTGTTTGAACACAAAGTCATCGGATGCCCCCTTCAGCTAGGAGGGTTTACTTTCTGGCAAGTCTAGCCTCCGCGGACGACGAGTGGAACGCTTCACAGTTGCATCATGGGATATGGAGTTGAAGGCAACCGGAAGGCAATGACCCCCTTCTAGGTATTGAACTACATTTCCCAGAGTTGGGGTACTGTGGGAGGCAACGGTGCCTGTAATGACTTGATGTAATTTGCATAAATGCCCATTTATGCCCATTTATATTCTTTGCTCATGACCTTGATTTGGACAAGAGGTAAATACAACCTTCATTATTATTAATATTATTGGTATTATTATGATTATTGGTATTATTATTATTATTATTGGTATTATTATTATTATTATTTTATTTTAATTTTTTTATCCTGTACCTGCAGCTAAATAACAGCAATGAAACCTGAAATGAAACCTTTTTTTTTTCCTGTACCTGCAGCTAAATAACAGCAATTAAACCTTCAATTAAAACATTTATTTTTCAAAACCCCCCCCCCCCCCCCCCCCAAGTGTAAAACATACATTCAAGTTTCAAATATTATATGCAACATACATGAAAGTGCTATGTGTATTGCACAATGCAAATTATACAACTGTGTTTGTGTCACTAGGCAGCGGGTAAAAATGCTACTCAGCCCACCCTATGGAAACTACGGGTCAGTTTGTATTTTCAAGTAGCCAATTTCCAAACGAGGTTAAACATTTAACATCTTTGAAATCCATTGAGAGTAGTAGTAGTATTTCACAAAACGAGTGGTAAAAAATCACCGGTCCAACAACAGAAACACTGCAAACATGCAGAGCAACAGATTGTTTACATTGTTCCCCATTTGACAACCATAAGCGAAACAGCACTTTTTGCCATTGTTGTCTGCCTTCAATTCTGCAGAGGCTCACAATGGAGAACAATGTTCAATAGAAAGTATACAGGCTGTACAAAGAATGACTAGAAGTGGTAGCTGTAGTAAGTAGAGGAATGTAACCAATATCGTTTTTTTGGCAATATTAAGCTTTTTTTTTCTCAAGATAGTAGTAAATCGCGTTGAAATCCAGCCATCAAAAAAGTGCTCACAAAAATACTATCACTGCTGTATTACTGATATTTTTCAGTATTAGCTTTTTTGAAATATCTTGAAATAAGAGCTTGACAAGTCATTATAAAATAGGCGGAGGTAAAGTTAATTGACAATTAATTACCATCCGCCAAAGCATATCTCAACTGTATTTACAGTGTAAATGTGTCGTGTCTCCATTTTGAGGTTTAACATTATTCAGCAACTGAACTAAACAGTTTTTGGTCAACAGACAACAACCTAAGACAGTTTAGTTATCAATAAAGTTAAGTTTGATCAACGGCATTATGACCCTGTACAGTCTGTGTAAGTGGTCACCATATTTCCTCTTCTCTGGGTCACTGTTCTACAATGCTGCTTTGATGCACTTTGAAACCCACTTTCACTTTGCTTGGCGTGCTTTTTGAAGGTGAACATCCTCTCCATATCCTCAAAAACGTCATCGAAGACGCCCGCTCCCAAATCTCCATGGACGTGTCTCTTGTGTTTACTGTGGACCTCCTGGTGGGATCTGAAGTGCTCCTCAAAGTTCCTCCTATGCCGGGCGTGCCTGTTCTGGCTGTAAATGTCAAAGTCCTTGAACATATCGTCAAAGTTAAAGTTGGCCGGTTGGTGGACGTTCGGCCTCTTTCTGCCCTGTGTCTCTCTGTTGAAGAATACTGTATGTCCAACCTGGTCATACTCTCTTCTCTTCTTCTCATCCGATAAGGTTTCATAGGCTGTTCATCAAAAAAGAAAAGGGTTAAAAATGACCACCCAACTGATAATTACACTGAAATAACAAGTGGTATTTGGAGTAAGGTTGACATGCAAAGTCCTACCTTCAGCAATTTCCCTGAACTTCGTCTCAGCATCTGGACTCTTGTTCTTATCTGGGTGATACCTCATAGCGAGCTTGTGGAACGCCTTTTTTATCTGACGCTCAGTAGCTTCTCTAGGCACGCCGAGGATATCATAGTAGTCCTTTTTGGCAAGTATCAACTCCGTTATCATGAAGACACAGACAGCGAACGTTATAGCCGACTGTGCATTTGCCATGGTTTCCGTGCCTCCTGTGTGAAGACAAAATTGGTTAAGTTGCAGTGTGAACAATTGGGAATGTGCTGCTATGTGATCAGGGTGCAATTACAATCAACAACAAGCTGGGAGTGTGAACAATGCCCTTGACTACAGTTGGTATGCATGCTATTATTAAGGCTGGTGATGTACATTAACAACAAGACAACAATGTGCAGCATTGCAAGACTTTGTCTGTTCTGGTTTCAGTCACACATGATGACATAATACACTTTCAATCATGTGGTATCCTTGCATGTGACAAATGAGGCATTGCAATGTTACATCATTTAGGGTATTTTTGGGGGCATTTGAGCTTTAGAGGAAAGACCATAATAATGTATCCTGGGAGTAATAATGTAATAATGTAACTTCCCCAAGAGATGGACGGTTGCTGCCTACGAGACGTGTTTTGGCCATTGTCAAAACACGTCCCTTTCACACATATTTACATGGCATATTTGTTAAGTAGAAGAGGAGATACTGGACCTCAGTGGGACCTTTTCGGGCTAAATACAGGATGAATAAAATACAATAAAACAGTGTCCCAACCGTGAGATACCTCTCGGTAAGGCCACACATTACAGGTGGCCCTTGGCTGTACCATCCCACTACAACACGTCCTATTGCACGAAGATGACCCACCTTTTTCGGAGACAGAAAATGACGGTCAATACCCCGCAAGGAGATCCTGGTAGTCCGCGTACATGTGACCTAACGGTCTCTGAGGTGAAATATAATTTAAAACACACACATTACACATTACACGTCACTAGAGAGCAGGGGGAAAAGGGAGGCATCGCATGGATGACTTCTTCTGGATGAAGAACGGATCATCCTCGTTGTTTCTTCTTCTCCTCCTCCTCCTCCGCTTCCACAGCGCCGCCCCCTGCTGCCTCCTGGCGGCCGGCGGGGACGGTGCATGAGGATGGTGACAAACCTGCATCTGATTATTATTATAATATTATAATGACGTTTAGATTTAGCTGGCCATCCGCACTTATGACCAAAGATTATAGAGCGGATCTCTATAATCTTTGCTTATGACTTAAAAATAACTACGTTTGTCAGGAGATATAGATATGAATACTGCTGACATCTGGTGTCGGTACAGAAAGGATTTCAATAGAGCAAGTTTGTATGATGCATTTAGTTAAATCTTAAAGGACTTGGATGTGTTGGAAATTGTCTCTGTGTCCAATATGTTATCTATGCAATATTAAAGCTGTATTTTTAATTGTTTGATATAATTGTGTTTCTTTGTTTGTTTGTTTGTTTGTTTGTTTGTTTCTTTGATGCTGCCCTCCTGCGGCCAGGTTTCTCTTGAAAAAGATACATCTCAATAAGTAATAAGGTTTCATTTAAAAAATAATAATACGTTTGTCACTGTAACTGTTAAACTGTAAACGCTTATATTGACAGAATGGGACTTGGGATATTTTGACATACTGTTTTCTCCTGCAGAGGACTTCTCAAGCCTTCACTGAATCCAAATGATCATTCTGTCTAGGCTGGCGATGAACATTTTGACTCGAGAATACAGGCAGATTGACCGTGATATTAACAGACCACTACATTATTAATTGAGATTTCAAAAAGATGAACTCTAGAATGTTGTCCTACTATTCCCATCGCGTTACTTTGGTATTATATACAAAATATATTATATTATTATTATAAAAACAACAGTTGGGTATTGCTTCGCGCGCTGATTCGCCTCGGCTTCAACAACAACAGCTGAGGACAGGGCCGCAGCCAATCAGAACACAGCATTCCGTGTACCCACACGTCCAGCCAATAGGAGCTCGGACACGATGATCACGTGATCATTGTTTTTCCTTTGACTCATATGGCGATCGCGTCATTGCTCAGAGCAAGTGTCAGGTCAAGCAACCTCAGTGTTTTGTGATCTTTTTAAGCCTTATACATTTCTGGTCCAAGTGTTTATTTATGTATTTTGGGGTTGCGATATAATAGTAATAAGAAGAAGACGTAATATTGGTTCACTTTCTCAGACGCTGGTAAGTGTGTTTATGTTGTTTAGGCCCCGTTTTTAGACCCCACTTTTAGCTAGGTCTGTTAGCCTGCTTGCTGTGTAGTCCGGGGCGCCAGTTATACACAATGTTTTATTCTCTGTCAGCACAAGGTGGAGAAATATGTTTTAAAATGTATATAATTCATTCACAATCAGTTGTCGATGTCTTGTGTTTGGCCATTTTCATATGTTGTCTTTCATTCAAGCATGCCCTACTTTTGTGTTGTTGTTCAGAGAACTATGTATTTTTATGAATAGCCATTCACCAGCAGCTAGCTCCAAGATGATCTGTTATGTTTTGTTGTTATGTTTTGTCCACCATGTCATATCTTTCTTCATTCATGCATGTGATACCTTTTCTGTTGTTCATCGCCAGCCTAGACAGAATGATCATTTGGATTCAGTGAAGGCTTGAGAAGTCCTCTGCAGGAGAAAACAGTATGGCTCCTAGATGGGCTCCAGATACCTTGGTGTTGAAAGTCGGCAGAGCTGTCCACATGTGGCAGACGCCTGCGGCATCACTTCCATTGTCTCCTTTACGCAGCTGCCGCCACTACAGACTCCATGTCCTCCCATCCGTCCACCACAGGTTCGGTTGCATCAGCTGGAAGAGCCTCTCAACCACAAGGACCTGGGGACGTAAAGGATGGCTCTGGAGAGCTAGCCAGGTGAGGCAGAAGCTTGGACTCCACACCAGCACCCTGTACTTGAACACCTCCGCCTCACGTTGGTCTGCCGGTTTGAGCCAACACATGTCTCGCATCAGGAGCACGCTGGACACCGTCTCCAAGGCGGTGAGCGGGACCCACACGGAACTGAAGTCTAAAATAGCCCGACTCAAACCTGCTGCTTCCCAAGCAGGCAAAGAGGTTAAGGACAGCGGGGCGACAGCAATGATGAAAACGGACCAGGGTACAATCTCACCCGCTGTCGCTCCCTCCCATGTTCAGTCCGTTTCCACACCTGCTACTACACTCAATTCTACAACACAGACACCTCTAACAGTAGACGAAGCTAAAAACAATAACTCCATACCCTCCCATGACAATGTCCAAGCAGCTGTTACCACCATGTTCCCAAGTGAGCTTGACCTTAAAGAGAAAAGCCCGGAAAAGGTTGTCACCACTGCTAAAAGCACTGGTTCTGTGGAGAAGCAGAAGGGAAATGAGTCCCCAATAAATGGCAAAGAGACCAAGAGCACAACTATTTCCAAGTCCACGGCCACACCGCCACTCTTCCATCCCAGCACCCTCTCAGTCAGTTTGGATGAGACTTACAGTTACCTGGCTAATCACATCAACAATTACTTTGGCAGCACCACAACCACTCAGGAAAATAAGGTGGGCAGCCTTGAAAATTCCACTCAGGGACAAAAGAGCAGTAATCTTCTCACACCGGTGTCCAATAATAAAGGTTTAGAGTCCACCGCCACGAGTTCCCCATCCACACAAAAGAAGGGTCTGGGCCACTACCTGTCCTACTCTGCTCCAACTGTTCAGGCATTCGTGGGAAGCTATATAAGGCCTTTGGTCCCCAAGTTTAGGGCTGTGGACCCTAAAACAGCCGAGGTGGTGCAGAAGAAGGTTGAGGATGTGCAACCTAAACCGACCATGGCTGCTGTGACCAGGGAGCAAAATGTAGCAGAGGAAAAAGCCAAGAGGCTCCTGCTCCAAAGGGAAAAGGTAGGCCTACGCCAAACCTGTTTATTAGCCAAGTAACACACTAGTAGGAATTAACAAGGAAGTTGTCTGATCGATACAAGTATTAGTTACATTACATTACAGTAACTGTCTGTTCATAACTCAGATTATGTCAACTACTATGTTGACATAACATAGTAGTTGACAGAATCAGTCTGTTCTATAGGACCCATTGGTTAGTTAATATGTAATCAAAAGTCATGCAGGCTTCGTCTCCGGCTTGACAGCAGAGTTGTTAACATAGACCTATATTCTCTGTTCCTTGAATGAAATATGACTCTCACGTGGTTGTGGCTTTTGGCAGAGGACCCCATTGGTCAGACTGAGACACCTGAGCCCCTGTGATCCTATATAACCTGTACCCAAGAGCTGATATGCTGACAGATTCTGGGAAACATACTGCAAAAAATAACTTTACTGGAAAGCACTTATGAATTGTTTTTTTTATAATGCTATTTTGATCTATATATCATAGGGGGGGGGGCTTAATATATGTATGCAAGTAAAATAAGGACAAAACATGCTAGCCAGCTGTTTTTTAGCCTGTTGCAGGCTTCAGGCTATAGGAGGTGGAGTGGAAACATTTAATCATATTTCAAATCAAATTTGAATCCTACCAATGCAGGCGTCCTTTGTAATGACTAAGTATTCAAACAGTCAAATATATACTATATATATAGTTAAACTATTTGTCTGCAACCACAATGCTACTATGCTAGGCTATAATGCACACATAGTGGTTTTATATGACAATAACAGTCCTCTGTGTATGCACTTTTTCAACTGACCAAACAGCCGTTCAACATGTCTGTCCATCAACATCTCTCATTGCATATTATATCGATCACTTTATGGCCTTCATATGATCGCAGCTCCATTGGTATGTTATCCCCTTTTGTAGATCATTGCCAGGCTGAGTGTGGACAGCCGTACCCGGGCCCTGGTCCAGGCCCTCCACAGGGCATCAGATGTGAGGGTCTACATCAACAGGGTGGAAGACCTCAGCTACCACCTCCTGGAGTTCCCAGATACCCGTGGTGTGGCCGTGAAGGTTTGCCATTTTTCATGAAAATGTATTTATTTCATGACATTTCCTGAAAATGTATTTATAACATTTTCCCTTTTGACGCTGTTTATTCTGTGTGCTGCTGTGTCCTGCAGGAGAAGCTGGTCTCATGCCTGCTGCGTCTGCGGCAGGCCAGGGACCCCGGCCTGAGAGCGGCCGTAAGGGAGGCTTTGTCTCTGGTGGGCTACCATGACCCCGTCAGAGGTCGCGGCATACGACTGCTATCCATAGACGGGGGAGGGTTAAGGTAGGGCGTCTCTTGGATAACACACACACACACACACACACACACACACATACACACACACACACACACACACACACACAGAAGCCGACAGCCGCTCTGTTCAGATTGCAAGGTGATTAGCTGATTGTTGTTCACTCTAGGAGAAAGTTGGCTGACTATCTGATTAAGACTATTTACGTCTGTACTCATCTTTAGAAAATCCTTTTTTGTTGTTGCCTAGCAACCATACACACCCTCCTCGTTAGGACAAGGAGGACGGTTTGTGTGATGAGTTTTCATTTGGAGTTGAGCGTTGAAGCGCCAACCTAGCACTGAAGCTACCCTGGGTGGATGGCTCAGAGTTTCCACCTTGCTGCTGCGCTCAAAGATGAAACAATTTAAACTTTGGCGATGGATGCTGACCCCTCGAAGCGTGTCCAATCAAATTCCAATCAGCTTTGTTTCATGTTCTAAACGGCTTTCTTCATTTCAAAACTCAAATTCATGTGTTTATGAGATAAAAGCACTAAAATCTTGTCTGTTGCCTGGTGATATTCTGAACGCCAAACCTAGCGTGCTGTGCTTTGTCGAAAGCACAGGACAGCATGATGTGTTGACCGTTACACAACAAGATACAGATCCATAGTACTTATGGTCCAAGCAATGAGCCTGGCTCACAGCGCTCCCAATCTAAAAGTCCTATTACTGTGCTCTTAGATTAGATAGTCTTAGATTCGACCCGAAGTCTAGTATTAGATTCCAGTGATTTCATATTCACTTGATTTGTTCTTTGTTCTTTCTCTTTGTCTCTGTCTGTCTCTGTGTCTCTCTTCCTGTTTCCTTTTAAACTTTTTAAGAGGACTTCTCGCCCTTCAGACTCTACACAAACTGGAGGCCCTGACGGGCAAACCGATTTACCAACTGTTTGATTACATCTGTGGTGTCAGTACAGGTGAATATGCTCTCCCGCCCTAGTTGTGTGTACTTTACATGTAAGTGCACTGTGGGTCATGGATTATCAGAGTTCAACATGTGCCGGTCTGACCCATTTATTTTGTTTATATATCTGGCCTTAATAGTCCCATCTGGACTGGACCATCTGATAGCTGCTGATATGCACACACTCATTATTGTGTGCATGGAAAACCTGCTATCTTTACGTTATTATTTTGGACAAATGCAATGCAATGATTATTTCAGTTATGTTTTCACTTTCACTATTATGATCGGTAGGAACTGTATTATAAATGGTTTGCTGCATATAGACAGCTTTTCTGCCAATGCCTGTTATATGATGTATATCTCTCATAATCCAAATAGTTTCCCCATGCAAACCAACCACAAGAGGGTAATGGTGGACCATACTCCAACTTAAATTCCTTTGTTTCTTGTACTTCAATTTCATTGGTTTCTTTTATACTCTCAAAAATGTCCTTTTCGCATTCTGTTACATATTATTTTCTTCTCTCTCCCTGACTCTCTGACAACGTGGGTAATCCATCTGTGAGAAAATGATGAAATGTGGCTCAATCACCCAAATTATTCAGCTACACCTCACCTAAGCCCTCTACAGCGTGTTGTGTCATACCGAACCATTAGGGGATACCAGGCAGCCACGGCTCTTCCCTCTGCCCCTCTCTACACCTAAATGCCACTGTTTTCTTGTCTGTTCAGCGTGATGGTTATTCCTTTACCATGTCAGTCTTTAGGAGTTTAGCCTGGGCCAGGAGAATATCGCATCAAATTTGTGCTCCTAGTACTTTCAGATAGATGTATTCAAACTGGGGCAGAACTGGAGGCCATCAAAGCTCAAGTCATGGATGTATAGTGTATGTACCTTAATGTATAAGGTATTGTGGTATATGTACCAGTCATTTTAGCAGGCATAATTATCCAATGCCACTTACAATACATTTTTACACGAGTGGTGAGGGTAGGGGTTAGGCATCTTGCTCAAGGATGCCCATAGGTATGTGGGCTGTGGACATTGGGGTTCGAACCCACTACCTTTTCGGTTAGACCACTGCACTAGCTTATCAGCAAATGCACCACCATTGCAAATCAACATATCAGTGTGTATATGGTTCCTGTGATACCCGGGCTAATCTCATTTAAATGGCATTAAATGGAACATTTCACACTATGTCACCCTAAGCAAATCATGTATCAGTTGCTTTGCTTCCACCAACTCTCCCACACCAGTAGCCTTGAGCCCTGGAACATAATGGTTTATAATAAGAGTATGCTTTGTAGTGTTACTATATTTTATGGTGTGGTATTACCATAATCAGCCATCCAAGTGTGCTGTATAAATAATATACAAAATCAACATTTTCTATATTTATATTGTATATTCATAATATCTTGGTTTAAATTGAATATCCTGCACAGTTGCTGTTTGTATTTTGTGTCGTGTCGTTTTTCATTTGTGTCGCCAACACGCCGTGACGGTTTCCCTCCGTTTCCGTTGGTTCTCCCCAGGTGCTATTTTAGGCTTCATGCTGGGTCTGTTCCAGTTCCCCCTCAGCGAGTGCGATGATATGTACAGGAAGCTGGGCTCCGACGTCTTCAAGCAGAATCGCATCGTGGGCACGGTGAAGATGGGCTGGAACCACGCCTTCTACGACAGCGAGACCTGGGAGAAGATCCTGAAGTAAGTCCCTATGTCACACTGTGGGAAATGACCATCAAAGTCAAACCGCTTAACCTAAGGCGACAACATAGCAGCAAATAAATGAAGCTAGATTTAAACCAAAAAACAATATTGTAAAAAAATATTGACACATTGATGGATGCCCTCAATCCCTCAGGCAGACTCAGTTCAAAAGGGCGAGAACCATAGACCCTCAAAGCTGCCTCCCCCGAGCTCTTGGCTCTGTATAGATAATGGTTGGTGTGAGGAGGACAGCTCCTGGCTATTCTCATGGCAGGAGTATGAACTGTATTGACTCACCGGGATGACATGGAATCACATATATATATTCTACCTCATGTCCGCTATCGTCATTGTTGCATTTCAATGAATTTCACAGAACATACACTAACATGGCATAATGAAAAATGAATGAATGAAAAATGAAGAAGGCTGAAGGCTGGCTAGATTTTACCTTTCAGTTAGGAGTACACTTGGTTTGCTATTAGTACTATCTGATAGCCCTGATAGTATCTACACTTCACCAAGACATTCAATTCAAACGCCCGTCATCTTTTCCACAGAGAGAAAATTGGCTCTGATCTTCTGGTGGAAACCTCCAGAAACCCAAAGTGCCCCAAGGTGAGCATTAGTTGAAAGTAAGGGCCCATTCTGCCATCTCGTCCTGTTCAGACCACTAAGCTCTGTATCCCACTACGTTTATAATGAGGTCGGGAGAAGCTGCTGGCTGGGGCCCATTCTGGATAATAACGTTTTATACACCCGTCTCCACTTCATGAGTTTCACTATGAGACAGGTGCTACGAAAACTGGGAGCCTGTTATGAGAATCCATCCTGGCACAGGAGAACCTGAAGTCGTTGTATTGGTATAATTCCATATTGGCATAATCTCCTATGGCTAAACCAACAGACATTCACTTTAAAATGAATGAATGAAAACAATGATTTTATGGTCCCGATGTCAACGTCATCAATCCTCAATGTCCTGCTAAATTCAATTGAGTTGACATTTGTAACGACAGCTTCTGTTATGTGTGTGGATTACATACATATTCACATGTAATGTTCCCTCTCTTTTTCTTGTTTTGTTTTTTTCAATCCATTATAATATACATTTGGACGACCTGCATTTTGAATCATAATCCGGTCATTAGGCGACATCTNNNATATATCCTTCTTTTCTTTTTCTTTTTTTTTAAACATTGTGACATATCTTCTCCTGCAGGTGTCAGCAGTGAGCACCATAGTGAACCGAGGCACCCCTCTGAAGGCCTATGTGTTCAGGAACTACAACCTGCTGCCAGGGGTCCGCTCCCACTACCTCGGTGGCTGCCAGCACCAGCTGTGGCAGGCGCTCAGGGCCTCCTCCGCTGCCCCCGGATACTTCCAGGAGTTCGCTCTGGGGGCCGATCTCCACCAGGTGAACATCCATTTCCTAAATACTACATAGTATTTTGTACACCATACCTATTTTAAGGCTTATGGCACGTGATGGAAAAGCGGTGGAAAAGTAGCCATGGTTATTGGTGTATATATGTCAGTGTGCATATATAGACGGTATATATGTCATGAAACTTAACAACAGTTTGAACAAAAGATAAGTTAAGCAAAGTCCTTATTACGGTTCTATGAATTCTGGTTGAGCCCCAGAGTGAATGCGTGTGAATGAAATGTGTGTACTGAAAGTTTACTGGCTTGCAAGCAGTGCATTAACATAAATATTTTAAGCATTGCAGTACTTCTTAACGGCTATCTATGGTAAAATAAGCAAAAGCCTAAGTACCTTAAGCAATAAATGATCTAATGTATCTAATTGGAGATGAATCATGTTTTAGTGAGTGAAGATGATGAAGGTATTGACTTCTCTACCTTCTTGAACCACACTAGCCTAGCGCCAGTAGGCTAGTTGAGTCTAGCCTATCAGAATCCTGATCAGCAGAGCTACAGCTAACATGGAGGCACGGTTGATTTTAAAATTTGCTGGGAGGCTTTTTTTTTTACGTGCCGTCAGCAGCATCGTCTTCCAGGCAGTTACATTTTGGCCCGGCGTGAGTGAGTGAGTGAGTGAGTGATGGAGGCGGACGAGTGCGATGCACTTAACTCATATCTCCGCTAAACACGTATGCATTAGCCTCTCCGCGACGTCATTATTCATCTAATTAGTCATTAGTAAGTAGTAATGTGGTAGGACCGCAAATTGTATACATTTAAAATGCA
>JAOPJH010000138.1:5176272-5186956 GCA_027122575.1 Merluccius polylepis | reverse complement strand
TATGTGATCATGTTCTTTTAGTGACTATGTGAAGATATTACTGCCAATTGCTATATGTTCTGTTGTTTTACGTAACACGACCCGAATTGTTTAGGTCGTTTATCGAGCATAAATTCCAAACATTTGCTGCTTGATGCTTCAATTTAAGACATCACTTTGGACTTGTTTTGTGACAGCATTTGCTATTATGTAAGACATTTTCTAGACTAGATGATTAATTGATTGTTAGATTAATCGACTATAGAAATCATGGTCAGTTGCAGCCCTGATACAGTGTGGTGCTGGAGAAGGATGTGCAGTGGAACAGAGACCATACAGCTGATGAGTCTATCTAGAGGTGTCTGCACTGGACTGCACTGCACTGGCTCCCTGCTGTGAATGTGTGTGTGTGTGTGTGTGTACGCGCAAGTGTGTGTGTGTGTGTGTGTGTGTGTGTGGGTGTGGGTGTGTGTGTGTACGCGCAAGTGTGTGTGGGTGTGGGTGTACGTCCAAGTGTGTGTGTGTGTGTGTGGGTGTGTGTGTGCGTGTGTGTGTGTACGTGCAAGTGTGTGTGTGTGTGTGTGTGAGAGAAAGAGAGCGGTGGGAGTGCTTAAGAGATTAGAGGGCCGGGCCGGGCTACCGTCGGGGAGTGGAAGACCCCTCAGTGGAGCGCTCTCACCGCGGGGGGGCTCCTTTAGCTGCGCCCTATTTGCATGGCTCCCCTCTTCTGAATGGAGAATTAGGCTTTTCTCTCACTCTCCCTCCCTCCCTCCCCTCCCTCCCTCGCTCCCTCCCTCCCTCCCTCTCCTGTGCACCTTGGGGGAGAGTGCTGCCGTCCGAGGACTCCGATCAGTTGTTACACAGACAATGGGAGTGCAGGATTTAGGACAGTTGGCAGGCTGGGCCCGTCAGACAGGATAGGGATGTGTGTGTTTGCGTGTGCGTGTGCGTGTGCGTGTGCGTGTGCGCGTGCGTGTGTGTGCGTGGCTAAGTAGCTCATCTTGTCTGCCCACTGACACGCAGGACGACGTCCGCGCAAAGGCAAGCACAGCGGTGACCGCACACTTCTGAACCAGGGCTAGGAGGTGAGGCCAGAATACTGTTGTTGTTGTTGTTGTTGTTGTTGTTGTTGTTGTTGTTGTTTTGTTAGCGACGGTACGACGGTGTGACGCTAGGCTAGGTGGAGAATGAGGTATATGCAGAATAATGCAGAGAAGAGGAAAAATCACTCTTATTTTCACATTTATTTGCTCATGCGGTGCAACGCTCGTTCAAAACAGGTTTTAAATATGTGGCTTCGTGCAGCTTTTCATTTAATTGAGATTTATTATTTTTTATTCGGTTCCATTCAGTAATTCATAGGAAACTGAAATTTCTGTTCATTTCAGACCCAATAATGAGGTTTACCAGAATCCCTTAGGCAACAATAAAGCATCAAATGAGTTTTTCTGTTGGGTATTTTGAGGTTCCTGCTTGGTAGCCTATTCATTGCCATAATGAAAATCCTCCTCCTGTCAGTGGTGTAAAATGCAATTAGGCAGGATATTTGCGGCACATATTTGGTTGACACGAGAAGAAGAACATTCCCATTGTTGCCCTAATCTATCGTCTAATGTGCTATCGCATTTATTCAATCCCCATAAGGGGATGGTGAATTAGACTCTCCTAAGGCTAATCTTTCTATTGTGTGGCTGATATTTATTTCCGTGCTAAAGGATCTGGTGTCCTTTTTGCCTTGTCACTTAACTCTTGTTTTCTTTTCTCAATATACTGCGGAAACTTTATTTAAATTTTCCTTGGTTGGCGATTGTTTTCTAGGATTCTCTGCGTTTGGTCCTCCTAACACAGACGTGGCTATGCCAGCGTATCACTCTGTCAGTTGGTAATTACTGTTATCTGGGATGGGGAGTCACATATAACTGTCAACTGTATTGGTGGATGCTGAGATATGGAGGCTGCCACCGGCAGTCCACTACTGGGCTGATATCTCCATTGGCCAGATGTGCCATAAAGTAATTGAGTCATGTGTGCAAGATGCATTGGTTTGTAATCCGGAGTACAGTTCTCTCCTCTGACCTTTGTCGATTGCTCCCTATATACTGTAACGACCGGGGGTCGGCGCTGTGTAAGCAGCACACAATGTAATGCTGCTTTATGAAGCAATATAACACAGGTCATTGTACGTTACGACCATGTTAAACTCACGTTCATGTCAAGCAACTCATAAACAGACGGTTTAGAGGTTAAACCCCCAAGATCCTAACCTCCAGGGTCCCGCCCCCACAACCCGGGCCCCGCCCCCATCTAACCCGGGCCCCACCCCACTTCTCATTCGCTCAACCCCTTCAGTGCCTTGCATAACAACGCATGAACACACACTGGCTGTGTCTGAAATCATTCACTCATTCACTTATTCACTACTCACTATGATCTATGAGATCTAGAGGACTAGTGAGCTCAAAAAAACACTTTCAGACACTCGGCCGCCGTTAATTACATCATTGCTGTCGCATTATAAGTAAAATGTGCCATCGGCTGGTGGACCAACCATAATAAATGCCGGCATTCATTATTGTGATAAATATATATATGAATTAGCATATTTTCCCAAATGACTAAAATATAATATATTTGATATATAATAAAATAACTGCAATATATTATTTTTGCATTTGTACGACGGGCTGCTCCCTCTCCTCCATGGATGTGCGCTCCTCTCGTCCGTCTGCCATTTTTCTTTCAGCGCAATGCATAACGGTGTATAGTGCTTGCTTAGTGACCATCAGTTGTACACTAATGCATTGTGGGATACGATGAGTCCACAGTATAGGCTATAATAGTTCTCAATATACATTCGGACAGTGCTATAAAACGTCGAACTCACTATATAGTGGACTATATAGTGAGTAGAGAGGGATTAACGTAAACCAGAACCGTTACAATATGATACTATAGCAATATACATACATAGAGCCTCAATAAGTGGATTTCTTTTGTCTCTTTGTGTGTTGAATAGCTCCCGGCACATACCAAATCTGTTTTTGTCTCTTAGCTGAATGGTACAAGGTCGATATAAAGCCTTTTTGTCATTGTGATTATTACGTGTGGAGGTGAATTGCAACCTATGACCCCCTATGACCCGCGTTTCCCCATTACAGATGTGTGTCTAGTGTGGAATGGAGATGCAAGCGTGAACAAAAAAAAAAAAATCCATTACGGACATCCAGTATAGACATCAGTCAAGAGAAAAGGTCAACTGGATGGAGAATTCAATCTCTTTATGCCGCTGTGTCGTCATTAGGAGCCGCTTGCCATAAATCAGCCTTTGCTAAAGCTCCCATGGAAATGGCGAAACGACTGAACAGGTTAATGGAGAAGTTGTTAGCGTCCGGCAGTCGTTTCCATTGTCCGCCTCTGAAAGTCTCCTTTTTTGTTGGAGCCGTGTCGTCGTCAATGCGAGCACGTTCAACATGTGTTCTCCTACACCTCAAGACAAAGGCATTCTGCTCTAATGGGAGGTAGTAACATTTAAGACTATTCAGATTCAGCTTTTTTTGGTGTATCACCAAATCCCGTATCGTGCATTAGTTGTTGTGAATGAATAAATTGCATGTAATTCCAGTACACTGTGCTAAACGTGCATCTGGTGTTGATATTGATACGCGGGGTCAGGCAGGGCTACTGAAACTGTGCCGTCCCAGAGGGCGTTGTGTTGAAGGGTAAGGCTGAGATAAATGGCTTACATTATAAAGGCTGAGTAAGAGACGGGGAGGGAGAGAGCCACACGGAGGGAGAGGATACAAATGAGCAGGTGCGTGGATTTAAATTTAAACATCTCAATTCATTATGACAGTCGTCATCTGAACCTATTCTCACTGGATGGTCAGGTATTGATAGTGTTCATTTGCAGTCTGCCTATTCTCCTTGACAAAGTATTCTGTAGTATTACAGTTAGGCACGCTCAACTGTATTCAAACGCGAAAATGTGTAAATCAATCTGTAGTATATTTAGCGCCGCCGCCGAGGCTACTCCGTCTGACAGACGCACGGTTGGCTCCTTAGCCGCCGCCGCCGCCGAGGAACGAGAGGAGGAATAAGAGCTTACAAAGGAGGCTAACGTCTTCATGCTCACCTGACGGCTGACGCTAAAGACTTTCTTTTCCAAAACAGAAAAAGTAAAAAAAAGGTGAATGATTTATGTGCTGTTTCTTCGTCCTCCTCACACGTCCTCGCCGGCGCTGTGTTCTTCTGATTGAGCTCTTCGTTACGAAATAGCTTTTCAGACGCCTCCGCTGCCGACGCGGCGGGGTAGTTGGCAAGTGAAAATAGAAGAAACGTCTTGCCTTCGCTGTGGACAAGTGCACTCTATTGATTGTAAAATAAACAACCTCTCTTTTGGTGGATTTTGTGATGAAACACATTCTGCCTAGCAACAGGGGGCTTCAGGGGGTTGTGTGTTTGTGTGTCAAGCGGACATCACCTAATTCTATACGCCCGTTGTAATGTAATTAATTCCCGGGCGTCGTGGTGGCTAGGCTTGGACCCGTCTATTCCCTGGCCTCGTCTCATTTCTCCCCTGTGAAATATTAGATTTTGAGGGGGGCGGCTGCTGCTGCGCTCATTTTGGGAAAACGATTTTTATATAAATAATTCATAGTAGTTTTGTGATATGGATCTCACCACTGGTTTGGAGTCCAGTGATGGTGATTCAGCATACATACACAGTGTCTGGTTTCATCCTGCTGTTGTTATTGCTCTTGTCAATGTATAGACACAGTGCAACTTGACGAGGAAGGTATAGACTAAGTGTAAGACAAGGTATATGCTTAATGCAGGACACAGTGTATACGACAAGGTGTATACACACATACCTTGTCCTATATATGACAAGGCAATGCAAGGCGGCCATGTCTGTGTACATACCGTGTGTTACCTTGCCGTTCAAGCCAGGCTTGTTATATATCGTATTATGGAGCGAGAATTGTCTCAAGCCTTTTGACAAGAGAGCATAAAGCGCTATAAAAAGGCTTTCTTTCTTCCATTATTCCTTCTTTCGTCCTCCTTTTCTTTCTTTTCATCTCTCGTTCTCTGCCTCTGACAGCCGTCCAACGCTTCCTTCAAGATAATCTGTGCGCTTCTGCTACAAGTGATTGAGACTTGATTGCTGTACTCTCTCCACTGTCTCCAAGCAACGCTGCATCCCACCACCACACTGATTAAGAGACCACTGCAAGCCAGATTTAACCCCATCTTGGCTTCCACCGGCTGGATTATTTCGTAAAGCTGCTGTTAATTTGACTGAGCTGGGTGATTGCGAAATGCTTGTGAGGGAATCTCTGTATGCACTTCTGTGCACTGTATGCATGTGTTAAGTGTGTTGATGTTGTTGTTGTGTGTGTGTGTGTGTGTGTGTGAGGAAATGGAGGAGGATTCCCGCCTGCTTGTTTTGTCAACTCGACCAAGGCTGATGACCTCCCTTCATCTCCACCCTGTCTCCTCCCAGCCTGCACCCCGCCCCACCCCGCCCCACCCCGCCCGCTGGCCCTGACCCCCACTGATAAGCGGTCGTGGTGCTCAGGACCGTGATCTGTGTGTGTGTGTGTCTGCCTGCACCGGAAAAAGCCAGAAACAGATGACAGTAAGCGGAACGGAGAGGGGAATTAGGCTCATACTCTCTCTCCTGACCCCCGTGCTAAAAGGTTTGGTGTTGAGGCGATTCTGTTTCTAATGAGTATCCCCCCCCCCTGCGACCTCTCACACACACATGGCATCAGAGAGAGCGAGAGAGAGAGAGAGAGAGAGAGAGAGAGAGAGAGAGAGAGAGAAACTGAATTTGAAATTCAGCAAGCAGATGAACAAACCCTGGCAAGCTCGAGGAGTAACGAGAGGAACAGGAGCATGAAAAAAGGCAATGGAGCGACGGGAAGTAATAGCAGCTCCAAATAGTCCCCGACAATATCCCCCCACCCCCCCCCCCCCCTCTGATTCATGGAGGAGTAGGGGGGAGGAGTAGGGGGGAGGAGAGGAGATGAGGAGGGGGAGAAGGATTTGGAGAAAATGCCCCTGTTTGAGGGCTGTCACAGCTGCGCCAGGTGATTTATCGTGGGGACCAGAGAGCACACGCCTCTATCGTTGGGCCGAGAGAGGCGGGGGCGCACGTGGCGGCGAGGCGCGGCCATTAATACTGATTACATGCGCGCTCCGCTCCGCTCCCCCCCCTCGCGCCGTCGGCCGGGGTGTTTCCTTCGCTCGGGAGCGTTTTCTTTCTAAATGGGCGGGCGGTTTTTTGTCTGCCCCGTGCCACATGCCTCCACATATCACCGAGCCTTAATCTCCTAAGTGCATTTATTAACGTCATCCATGATTCATGGAGAAGCCGGGACGCCGCTTCGCACGTCGATACGGCGGGCCTGCCGTACGTGGAGACACGGAGCGAGAGAGTACACACAGAGAGATAAGGGGATGGAGAGCGAGAGAGGGGGAGAGAGTACATTGGAATGAGGGAGACAGACGTAGAGAGAGAGAGAGAGAGAGAGAGAGAGAGAGGGAGAGAGAGAGAGGGAGAGGGATGGAGAGAGAGAGAGAGTAAGTCGAAACAGGAAGAGAGGGAGAGACTGACGGAGAGCGAGAGAAGGGAGAGAGTACATGAAATGAGGGAGACTGACATAGAGAGAGTGAGAGAGAGAGAGAGAGAGAGAGAGAGAGAGGGAGAGAGAGAGAGAGAGAGAGAGAGAGAGAGAGAGAAAGGGAAAGAGTACATAGAAACAGGGACAGAGGGCGGGGGGTGTCACAAATAAGCCACTGCTTTGTCATAGTTTGATGAATGTGTTAAAGGATGGCTGGAGCAACGCCAAAACTGTGGGGTTGTTCCAGATTAAAATGACTGTTTGCACAGTTATATTCAGGGCCACAAAAGCCCCCCCCCCCCCTCCCTCCCTCCCGTAGCACTTATACTGTGCCTTTGGAGAGGTGTTGCTAGGATACGGGGGCAAAGACGTGGAAGACGAAAGCCCCCTACGTCTCGCCTTCCTCCAGCTGCAGACATTTTGTCCGACTTATCGAGCGTGTCTCCGCGAGGTTGTGCGTTCTCTCGCTGCAGAATCCATTGTCTTTCCTGTAATGTCTTATTCTAATGTCGTCATTTTGGAGACGCTTTCACCCGAAAGCAGCTCACGGTGAATTGAGATGCAGCTCGTTACGGAGCAAGGCAGCAGGGTTACAGCATCTTGCTCCAGGATGCCTACAGGTAGGCGGTGGGCTTTTGCAACCCGGTAGCACTTTTGGGACTGGGAGCGGTGCACCATAGTACACTATCCTGCCCCCATCGTCGTATCATCCTCTGCATAGGATCCTCCACGCTCCTTTTCTCTCTCTCTCTCTCTCTCCCTGTCGGCCAGCTGATACCCCACATGGCTGAGGTCCACCGATCGATATTGTCTCCCCTTTGTTCAGTTACACGGCAACAGCAAATATCAGGCCAGCAAAGGCGTAGGAATGAATGACGGACAGGTGTGGATTTATAGCTAGTGCCGGGGGTGATTTAGCTCACACACACACACACACACACACACACACACAAACACACACACACACACACCCTTTACATCATACTGTATGCAGCTAACAATATTTCCGACTGCTAGTTCTAGTGATTTATTTTACGCAGGAGTCGAGAAAATGGGAGCAAAAAACAATCATCGGCATTAGGGACAAATCATTACGCCGTAGACGAAGCAGGTCCTAATTGAATTATTTGCGCGTCTTGTCGTTAAATATCGAGTTAAATCTAGTGTCCTAATGCACTTTTACGAAAGAAAACAACGCACTTGAAGTGTGATTTATGAACTAATGTTTAAAGGAACCGCTAACAAAAACACGTTCAACCCACCAGACGTCCATTGTTTGCGTGCAATTCAAACAATTCGCGACTTTTTTTACTTCTCAATTTAACAGGGACCGTTTAATAGGGCACTAATATTGTCACGGTCATCTCCCTCCCTGTGTACAGTGAAGCGCCAGCTCGCTGTACCCCTCCAGAGGAGAGACGGGCGCTCGCTAATGTCCACGTTTACCCGCCCAGCTGCCGCCTGTCATAACGATGGCCCCGGTCAGGCTGCTGGGCTGGTAGCTGAGAGCTGGGTTGTCGTGTTATGGGGAAGTGGGCTGGAAATGGCGCTGACAGATATCATCACTTGGGGTAGCGAGTGGCATCCGACTCCCTGTCAATCATTAGTCTGTCTTTTCCACCTTGCTGAGGAGCTGCGGTCTCCGGCGCGTGTGAGGGCTTGGAGGCATGATGGCTGCTTTGCATCATAGACTGTGTGTGTGGCAATGTGGATCTGCCACTGGGCAGGTTGGGATATTGTATATTATATTATGATATTTCCCCAGTTGGGGGGAAAACAAACTCGAAAAACCCAAAGATTATATTTTTGTTCCGGTACAGGAATTGACACTCGATGTTTTTTATTTATTTTTTATTATGTACTGTGTCACTATTGATTGAGTGTGTGTGTGTGTGTGTGTGTGGTGTGTGTGACATGCCAAGTCATGATGACTCATTTATGGTTTGCGTCTCCTGTTGTGTGTGTGAACTTAACACAGGTCACTGTGGGAGGTCTATTGTACTGCATTTCCATTTCGCTGGCTACAGATTATGTAAAAAACCAAGTGCCAAGGGCTGATAAAAATGGATAATATATGATGTATGCATTATGTATGTATAGACAGACAGACAGACAGAGAGAGAGACAGCGAGACAGTGGGAAGGACAGAGTAGGGTCCAGACTAGTTCCCTCTGAAAGACTACTGCATAGAGATAAAAGGAGATTTGGACAGAATCATGGAGGAAGGAAACAATGGTTGGCTGATTGGTTTCTCAAATACAAAGCTGCTCTTTGTTTATCAGAACACACACTTCTATGTGGGCCAAGGACCCTTTCTACTCTGGGTATAATTAACTCCTGTCCTTTGACTGTAAAAAAAAAACAGGCGGTCGCCGGTCGGCAAACTGGCTGCTGCTTGCTCCTGACTAGCAACAGTCACATCAGAATTGCAGATTAAAAAAGGTTGCAGATTATATTGCATGTGAACAAATACAAAGCAACTTTTGTCACGTTAAAATGTGAACACCCTCTTTTTTTTTCTATTTTGCTATTTAGTCATTTAACAGACATTCTTATCCACAGCTGCACATCATGAATTCAGATACACGACATTAAGGAGGGTTAGGCATCTTGCTCAAAGGTACCGGTAGACTGTGGACATGAGGGATCGAAACCCACAACACTTGGCCACTGCATTATCCTGCCACTCTCTAACGATATCACTTTCCTTCTCTCTCACCAGGAGAAGCAGCCAGTCCTGCTCATGTCCCACCAGCTGTAGCTGTCCAGCCGTCGTCTCAGTGAGCAGGCTCCAACCAGTAGCAGAGCCATGCTCCTCCACCTGCTCCTGCTGCACCTCCTGCTGCTCTCCCCAGCGTCCACAGGTCAGTAGGCCTCCTCCTCCGCTCACCTCCTCCCTCAGCTTCCTGTCTGGAAGGTGTACTGCTTCCTGTTCCTCTTCAACTTATTTTCACTAGTCACAGAGAAGTTGGACCATTCACGCAATATTCCCGAAGAGGACCGATCCAGGACTGATGACGTGAATGGTCAAACTTTTGATCTTATATTATAAAATAGCCGAGCGTGACCGTTCCCCTTTAATTGTCAAATGTATGTAATGACACAAAAACATGAATTATGTAAAAGCAAGGAAGTTGGTAATAAAGAGAAAAGACCAAACACTAATGTGTTGTTTTAGCTTCAGGTTCGGCTATTGTCTCGCCTCACTGGCCTCTTGAGCGCTTGGCGCCTTGTGTGCAGATTTACAACCAGATACTTGGACTGCAAGTCGATTCCTGCACAACACAAACACCCTTAAATCATCTCATGTTGAAACCAGGAGAAGATGGTATCGTGTGGTTAAGTTATGTATGAGAAAGATCAGGATATGGTCGAAAAGTCATAAACCTGCAAGCGTACTCCTTAAAATGTTACAAGCTGAAGTGAGGCCATTATAGGAAAACATTGCCAAAATGACAACTCTGGTAGTGGCCTACTCTATAAATCATTTTAATAGTAACGTGCCTACTTTTACCAAAGCCATTTACATAGCAAGCGTTAAGATATAAGTGCCCCACTTAAAATGATTTACGAGCCCACATAAACAGAGAGAAGACATTTATGAACAAAAAAACATATTAACTTCATCATAATAGTGTCTAATAAAGTCGTCACTCTTCCGTCACCTATTCGTCACTCATGCATTACCCAACACCGACTTCCCACTTGGCACCTTCTCAGGTACAAATACAGACAGGGATGCAACGATAGTGAAATTCTTGGCTGATACCGATGTCTAAAATAAGAATTTGGCCGATAGCCGATGCCGATACACCACTTTTGTCGTTGTCTTTTTTAGAGTGAGCTGCTAGCCACTCACTGTCTGGTGCATGAAGTGCACAGGTATTTGCGTGTCATTGGTGGTGAAAATGGTGCGGCCTCATTTCTGGGAATGGGGGCCTCTGCAAAGAAACCATCCAGTTGCTGTGGGTGCACTCACACTAGGGCCGCGGCCCCGTGCCCGAGCTCATTTGCATACTAAGTCCGGAACGGTTTGGCTAGTGTGAGCACGCCATCCGTATTCCAGCACGGAACAGGCC
>JAOPJH010000138.1:5064981-5075002 GCA_027122575.1 Merluccius polylepis | reverse complement strand
CCCCCCCCCGCCCCCCCCCCCCCCCCCCCCCCCCCCCCCCCCCCCCCCCCCCCCCCCCCCCCCCCCCCCCCCCCCCGTGTGTGTGCTGTAACCTCTTCCTGACACCTTCACACCTTCCCTGTGAAGTAGATTGATTACACTCGTGATCACCGTAGCCCAGATAACGTCCTTCTTTTTAATCAGCCATTGTGCCGCCGCTCTTTTTACATGGATGAGATTATCGCGGGGAAACTCTATCACTGTCTCATTGTGAATGCCGCCCGCCAACCAACAGCTGACCGCGCCGAGGGGCCGTTCTCGCTTGGAAAGTTATTTTTTTCGTCTTGAACTCGTCTGCTGCTGGGCGTCCTTCTGTCTGAATTACATTCATTATAGCCGTTTGCTGTGTTTTTTTCCATCGGCAGCCCCCGCTGTGTGTGCACTTTGCGCGACAACGTCTCGTTTTAGTTCCTTTCTTCGTTAAAGACCGCGCTTGGAAGACTTAACCTAATGAGGGCAGATGTCATTTGTTAAGACCTAACCTAATGAGAGCAGATGTCATTCGTTAGCGGCTAGGCTAAAGTTAGTTGTAAACACCATAGGTGACTCTAAAGCTGTCTTTTTCACGTTATATTCACTAATAAAGCACCGGCGAATCATGTGACTCCATTTCTTTCTTTCTTTCTTTCTTTCTTTCTTTCTTTCTTTCTTTCTTTTTCTGTCTGTCTGTCTGTCTGACTTTCTGTCTTTCTACACTTTGAATTTGTCCTGTCTGATTCGCCCCCATGCATCCCCAGCTCTCCAATTAATATCCTAACAGGCAGATCAATGGCCAGCCATAGGGGGTCCTGATTGAGCAGCTCCCTGGGCTTATTTTTGTAAGATCCCCTCCTCCAGCAACTGAATTAGACAGGGACTGCTGGCGTCCTCCACCTGGCAGCAGGCGTCGTGTCTGGTACCCGCTGCACCTTATCTTAACTGCACACTGGAAACAAAGCCAACCGGGAGAGGGAGAGAGGGAGAGGGCGAGAGAGATAGGAAGACTGTGAGGGAGAAGGGAGGAAAAGGGAGGAAGGACAGCAATACACACATTGGCACCCATTTGGCTGCCTTTCATCTCATGTTCATGTCTGAATTGTACACAGGAGTCCAGTAGCGTTGAAATACAGTCTGTGAGGGAAGGTTATTTGCTCGACAAACCGCACCGTGTTTCCATTGTCCGCCTTGATGAAATTTGAAATGCCACCTGGCAGCTCTCTGCCTCCCGCTGTTTTCACGTCTCTGTAATATTATGATATTGTGATACTGTGGGTGAGCTCCTCGAGTTGGCATATGGGCGGCACCCCCCCCACTCTTCACTACCACCTCTCTCTCCCTCTGTCTCGCTTTCATCTTTCCTGATCTGCACAGCATCGACTTCAACCCCAGTAGCACCAGCCCTCCCGCCATAACCACCTTCTCCACCATCATCCTAACGCCTAACCAAACACAAAACCCCATCACCATCGCCTCAACAGCTAACTAACAACACCCCCCACCGCCACCACCACCACCTAAACACCTAACCAACAACTAGCACCTCAATGCCTAACACAACAACAACCACCGCCTCCCCAACAACCGCTCACTTTCCCTCCTGCCACTTGCTATTCAGCTGAACCTAATTCAATCTCGCTACCTTGAACCTCATCCAATCTCGCTCCGTTATTGTTTTACATCCGAGGTCATGGCCAGACGCGGAGCTTGAGAAGTGAAGCGTCCACTCAATCAATAAATGCACAGATCGCTCTCCGACAGCCACGCGCTTAAATCCCATTGTGGCGTCGCATCTGTGGGGTTTGACTTCCAGGAGTGCGGGACAGCGCAGTTATCTGGCGTTCAGCCGTAATCTGTGGGTGATGAAGATGGAGCGCCGGGTTGATGTGTTTTCATGGTGAAGGGATCCCAGCGCACGGGAGGATCTTCCCAGCGCACGGGAAGATCTTCCCAGCGCACGGGAAGATCTTCCCAGCGCACGGGAGGATCTTCCCAGCGCACGGGAGGATCTTCCCAGCGCACGGGAGGATCTTCCCAGCGCACGGGAGGATCTTGTGATTGTCATTATTAAGCACATCGGGAAGCGATGAGGCCAGGCCCAATAAGCAGACCGACCGGAGGAAGCCCGTCTCACGCAGAACTTTGGGCTCAGCTTTGTGTGTGTTTGTGTGTGTGGTAGTAGTGTGGGCGTGTGTGTGTGTGTATGTGTGTGCAGTAGTGTGGGCGTGTGTGTGTGTGTTTGTGTGCTTGTTCATGTCTTCCCCCTCTCACTTGGTTTTAATTTTGTTTTATTTTGCTTGGTGTCACTCTCTCAGTCTGTTTATTTACCAGTGTGTGTGTGTGTGTGTGTGTGTGTGTGTGTGAGAGAGAAGACCTGTGCCTATTTTGGTCACTGCGCAAGAGATCATGGTAGGCTGCCTATCTCGCCCGACCTGAAGGAGCAGAATTTGATCCATGCCCAGGACATTAAGCCCAGATAATGCGGGCCATCCTCCCCCCTCTCAGCCCACCCAGTGCACAGTACTGCTGGCTGGTTGGAGATAGCTACTGGCATTACCTGCTACCAACACTTTCTGCTCCATCTATACGCTACGGTTTACTATTTAGTCATTTCGCTTTTTTTACTCCACGGAGTCTGAACCCAGCATCTTTCGGCTGGGAGTCAAACACCCGAAATACTTTATATATTATTAAACCTCATTTAACCAGGTAACCAGGTATTGCAGTAGCAGAGCTGTCGTTGAGACCACCTCGGTGGAGTCCAGATCGAGGCATTGGTGAATCAAGTCCAAGTCCAAAAGACCAAGCCCGGGATGGGGGGGGGGGGGGACCAAGCCCGCAAAAATATGAGTCCGATTTGAGACCAAGATTGTGTGGTTATCATTATATCGTTTGCCGGGCAGGACTATGCAATTTTTGAAGAAACCAATGTAATGTTACTTAGCTAGGTGCCAACTTCTCTGAATATTTAAACACTCACTGCTGGGCACTTTATTGGAAGAGATTAAACTTATAAAAGTAGTAAAAACAATGAAGAATAAGCAAAAAAGTGCAATACATTGCAGTGTAAAAATGAAGAAACCAAGAACAAAGTGAGCCCAGGAGGTCGTTCAGAGGAGAGAAACGGGTTCATCAAATGCTGTGCAGGTAAACACCTTGACAGAAGCAACTTGCGCCTTTAATGTGGGAACATAGCCGCAGGGCCTTGTGAGCAGGGTGTGTTTTATGTGGCTGAAGGGGTTACAGGAAGCCTGTTAAGTTTGGTTCATGTAGGAGGGGGTGTCAGATTTCCCCAGTGGTTTTGCCCTCTTTCTCTCTTTTTCCTCAAGTTCTGTTTCACTGGAGCGGTGTGTGGACTTGCTTAAACTGGGAAGCAGACTTGTCTTGGGTTGATTTATGTAGTCGCAAGGGTCACACCGTGCGGTTCGACCGCGATCTGTACTTTATTCTGCTGACATTTCTGGGGGGGAGAGACAGAGAGGAATCACCCCCCGGACCGTTATTTTTCTAATTTCTAATTTTTCTTCTAGGAGACGGGATGGGCGTCACGCTCTCGGCCTTTTCGAGCATTTTCGTTTTCCCCTCCGGGAGTGTTTAACGTCACGACTCCCCTCGCTGTGTACCTCCGTGTTGGTTGTTTTCAGTCATGTAGCTAGTTAATTAATTTTCCTGTGCATTCATAACGGGGGGGTGACACCATTGTACTGTTGTGTATTGACGAGAGTAGGCTTGCTGTTATTTAAACGCTGTGCGGCACACAAAGAGACCCGACTGCAGTGTTGGGATCCGAAGCTTAAAGCTACAATATGCAAAACATTTTTCTTTGAAATGTGCTCTGAAACACATACTTTTGTGTAGGTAATTAGAAGACCACAGTGACCTAGGTTTATTGCCCTGTTTCCCATTCAGCTGGCTCGCCTTTTTGTGGCCAATCAACCGCCAGAATAAATGTGACTTTCAACCTCGTGGCCTATCAAATACGTGCTTGGACGGGCTTTAGAGAGAACGGGGCGAGGGAGGAGGTGAGGAGCAGAGCTGTTCATTTTCAAAGTTTAGACTAAGCTAGCTCGAAATAGCATATAGTGTAGCTTTAATATCGCTCCCCCTGTCTCTGTGAAATGGGCTGCACCCTTCGCAGTGCCATATTGTCCGGTGGCCACACTGTATTGGTGTCTACATGCTGTAGTGACAGGGAGGGGGGGAAGAAGAAGGAGCACAAGTTCAAAGCCATGCAAAAATGGCTTCTGCAAAAAATAACAATGCCGTCATCTTCCATTCTGAATGGGCTCCCATATGGTATATATATATGTGGTATATATGGCGAAAACAGGGTCTGTTCCTTGAAATCCACACTCTATTATCCAGGCGGCCCGGTTTACCGTGAGCCGGCTCCTATCTGCAGAGTACAGCTGCTGAGGCCAGGCGCTCCTCCCCTCGCGTCCCTATCACTCTCTATCTATATTGCCCACGTCTCTCTGCAGGTTGCTTCCCATTCCTCTCGCCTCCTCTTCTCCCTATTGTCCAAAAAGGTTACATGCTACAGGCTAGCGAGACCCTGTCCACCCCCGGCGGCGCTGTCTTTACCTGGGAGCTTGTATTAGCAGCGTGCTCCCGAGACTGAATGACCTACATGCCAGGACTCTTCTTGCTGCCTACCTCCATACTTAACACCTGACGGAGCCTGCCACTCAAAGCAGCGGGAGATGGCACACGGGAGATAAAGGGCTATAAGTGATCGTAGAAGTGAAGTGCAGCGCGCAGAACTCAAGTTTATAAATGTGCGTTTGGTAAATACCAGCCTGTGATGCTCTTTCTGATGCTCTTTCTATGCCAGCTGAAAGCCTTTTTATCCCCGTGTCGGTTGAATAAAAACCCGGGCCAGGTGGCCTTCAACGCGGGCTTCAACAAGCATGCAGGGAGTCGCTTTTACAAAGACAAATACATTTCCATCGCACCCCCCGCTCAAGCTTAAAACACCCTTCATTAGAAAGCAGCACAGAGCGCGTGTGTGTGTGCGTGTGTGTTTGTGTGACGCGGCCGTGTGTTTGTGTGACGCCCTTAAAAGGGCGTACGTGGTCAATTTGAGAGCATAGGAAAAGCTAATGGCGTATTAAAAACGCCGCCTGGAGAAGTGCACTTTCTTCCCCTACCTCACAGTAGAAGAAGTACATCAATCAAGTCTATCAGTGATCTGCGGGCGAGAAACACTGTGCACACTTCCTGCCAGGGAAAGGACCACAACCCCCCCCCACCCCCCCACCCCCCCAGCCTGCTCGCCATCAGCCGGGGTGTGAGGTTGACATCTCAGCAGATAAACTATCCGCTCACTCCGCTACCGCGGTCGCTACATCGTGCCCTTGGTCGGCGGGGATATCGACGGGAGCTGGGTGGTCGATAGGACAAAAAACCGCCGGGGAGCGTTGTGCCGGAGGAGTCAAGCTAATCCTGAGATCCTACTAGTGCTCACTTGTGCCCGCTCATCTTATTTGTTTTGTTGTTTATTTTAATCTTTCTACTGGACATCCTCCACCTGGAGGTCCGCAAATAAGATCAGACGTTATTGAGGGGACGGCTTTTGCCCATCTGTGACTGTGATTAGCTCTGATTGCGGCTTATTTGATAAAAGTGTTGAGTTAACAAGGTCGGCGGTTTGCCTTTGCTTTCTTTATCTCTCCGTAAGACCACTCCTCCGAACAGCTGATGCAGAAAAAAATTCATTTGACAGCCGTGGGGAGATTTTCTGTTCTCAGCAGAGGAATCGGTACGGTACGGCACAATACAATTCTGTGTCCTCCTCTTCCATGCGTTTCACTCCACTACACTGGTGTGTTGCGAGTGTTGTGTTGAAAGCTGTCGCCGGTCTCTGGGGCAGGGATTCACCGAGAACACATTGCTTTGGCGAGCTTGTGTGCATCCATGAGCAAACAGCCACCAGATGTGGCTCGGTCCAGAGTCGCCATTGGCTTCCCAGAGGCCCGTTCGCCTCCAACTGCTCTGATGATCCCAGTCTAGAAATACATGAATATATAAATATATATATATACGTCATTTGGTGGACGCTTTTATCCAAAGTGTCTCAGACAATAACATGAACACATTCCTCCTTAGCGCTAGTGGGTTCCCGGTAGGAATTGAACCCCTTCTTTGTGTTCACACTCTGAACTGGACGGTTGGCACGAGCGTAGCCACAGTAGACGTCTCCAGCGTGGTTAGCAGCAGCGGTGGCGGCGGTGGCAGCGGCGGGAACGGTTTTGTCTTCGTCAGTCAGTTTAATAGGAACCCTTTTTTTTCTTTTTTGACATTGACCTCTTGGCTGGGGATACTAGATGTGTCATTTCACACTCTGCTTTATTCTGCCATGTTCTGACTAATGACTTTCTAATGGGGAGTGAGGCTATCGCAAAACACGGACCCAACACAATGCGTCAAATGTTAAGTACGTCTCATCTGCTCCGTGGCATTTTAAGTGAACCTCGGATCGGCTCACGGAAAGCCCTTCCCATCTGTCCATATTAAATTTAGCGTACGCGCGGTAGTACACACACCGTTGTACACACAGTAGTGTTTGGCGCGGTGGGTTTAAATGGATATATCTGTCAACAGCTGAGAGACATCTTCAAGGCTTACATGCTGGAGTGGGGCTACTTAATATTCCTGTGTTGATTGGGGATTAATTGTTCCATCTGGCTCTCATGAAGCAAAACGACACGGAGACGAAGGGAAGGAAAGAAGAAATAAACCTTCCTGCCTTCCTTCCTTCCTTCCTGCCTTCCTTCCTTCCTTCTTTCCTTCCTTCCTTCCTGCCTTCCTGCCTTCCTGCCTTCCTGCCTGCCTGCCTGCCTGCCTGCCTCCTCTTACTGATGATGGGTGTGCATCCTCGGTCCTTGTGTGGCCAGCGGCCACGGAGCGTAGCTAGCAAACAGCAAGCCGAGGAGGAGGAGGAGGAGGAGGAGGAGGAGGAGGAGGAGGAGGAGGAGGAGGAGGAGGAGGAGGACGACAGCCAAGCACAGTCTGTACCAGAGGGATTGCTGGGGAATTTGATCATTTTTCTCTGGGACTGTCATACACCATAGGCAGCCTCATTTGTCTAGTCCAGGTCCTTTGTTTCCACCAGGAGAGAGAGAGAGTGTGTGAGAGCGAGAGAGAGAGGGAGAGAGAGAGAGGGAGAGAGAGAGAGAGAGTTGACCAATGGAAAGATACGAGCTAATTATTGCTTTTCTTTGAAGACAAGTCTTTTATACAATGCTCCTGCAGCAGCATTTAACAAATGCTGAGTGCTCAAAAACAGAAAAATAGGTCGCCGGTGAAACAACCAGAAAAGAAGGCAGGTTTGGCGAGGAAGGGGAAGGGGGAGAGAAACGACAGGCGTGCGCGCGGCGTCGTATTTTTCTCCCAAATTGCCCCCGAGGCGTGGGCGCGCGAGGGCTGTTGACCCAGTTTATCTTGTTCTCTCAGGTGATTAATGCACGCGGGGCGACCAGCAGAGGGTCACACACCGGGAAGGCCAGGGAGCAGAGCACAACACAGCGGGGTGGACCCCGGTAATGGCAGGAATCCCGGCGTTGGGAGCCTATTACCCGGCGGTGGTGGGAGGTTAACAACATGCACTACTAGAGAAACCCAGGAAATACATTATTATAGTAGCCGGCACTGTCCTTTCACTGAGTCCCCTCTGAGATGATACACTGTGAGGATACCCAAAACTACACGTTTCTCTACTAAGACTGTTCCAGGTTTTTTTCTGGTGAAATCTTGTGGTGTTCACCGTGTACATGGTTTGGGGACGCGTGACTTCACCGTTAAAATAAATCCTTATTAACTGGTTTGAAAATGATGTTTTGCGAAATTTAAATAGGGGCAGCTGAGGCCTTTCTTAAAGGAGAACTCCGGTGTAAACTGGTTGTGGGATGTTTAGTATGAGAACGAGTTCTAACGTTACATGGAGAGCAACAAAAAGCCGATAGGACACGAAGCTAAGTTTGCTGTTTTTAGCCGATTCTACCAAACTGCTATACGTTTGAGTGCTAAGGGCATCACACCTGGTAAAAGATAAATCGCTTTTTTAAAGCACTTACAAGGCTAGAAATAGCCTGACACTTCTTTGGTAGTATAAGATAGTTTATTAAAAAGCATATTTTATACACACAATATCGATCACGAGAGCTCTGTGTTCGTCAATCGACTTATCAGCCTAAAGAAAACATGGCGCCGACGGGTGAACTACTGAAGGTATTGTGTGTATAAAATATGCTTTTTAATAAACTATCTGTACACTTACAAAGTTGTCAATGCCTCGTTTTATATGTTAAGACCATCATTATACTACCAAAGAAGTGTCAGGCTATTTCTAGCCTTGAAAGTGCTTTTACTCGTTCTCATACTAAACATCCCACAACCAGTTTACACCGGAGTTCTCCTTTAAGAGGTAAATACAGTAATGTGGATAAACTCATTGATATTCATGTATTACCTATTCATGTTTTAGCAATTTTTCAATGGTGTTGCTAGTTCATCACAGTTCAGCTCCATCTTTCCAATTGAATGGCATATTATGTTCGGAATGTGTAGCTATTGAAATGTTAGTTGAATACAAGCGCCATACAGCTCAGTAATGAAAACTGAATAACCCGTCTCTGCTGAAGCCCACCGTCAGCCAGGGCACCTATAAAGTGCATTAACAAGTGTCACATTCACACTGCCAGAGGTACTTCAGCTGCTCACCAAAAAATCAGGCCACTTTGCGAATAACCACAACGGGCTACTGCTTTTCATTTTACTCAATATAACGCCTGCATTTTAAAGAGGATTCACGGTTCCAATTTGGAAATGCTTCTCCTTTTAGGTTTCACATATATGTGGATATTTGCCGTGGCAGAAACTGTTTCTTTTTCTGATAATTTTTCATCCAACATGCACCGTTAACAACACGCCTCCCTCCCAACATAACATTTAAATACTCAGAAGTCATCGTGCTGCGTCTGCTATTCCTTCCTGTGCCTATCTAAATTGTAATCTCAACTTTCATAATTTAACCCAAAGCAGATTCTCGGGAGGTGTGCCTCTAGCCTATAGTTCATGTTTTTTCCCCCAGAGCAATTATTCTGTCTAAACGAAGCAGTGATTCTTGCTAATGTATTGGGGAGCCACGGTGCAAACGGTTTTCACTCACAATGCAGGCGAGCCCCGCCTGAAGCCACGAATGCAGAACATGTTCTGCTGTTAATGCGCAAGAAGCGATGACTGGTACATATCCAACTTAGTCATCATTTTTCCTTCAGACGATGCGGTGCGGAAAGAGATTTAGTCACTCAGGATTGAGCAGTTGTTTTTTCACAGACGCCTCTTTGACAGTCACGATGAAAACAAATGTATACAGACATATGCATATATACATATATATTACATAGTTTCATATGTGAAAGTAGTTCATGCTGGCCCATGAATTTTCCATGAATGTCCCCTTGAGAAACATTCAGAAATAATGAGCAGGGTCAGCCCATATCCACCCTCAAGTGTATACTTATACTACTTATACTACTTATACTACTTATACTACTTATACTTGGTTATCTGTGTTAACCAACTGAATTGATTCTCTCATACTAGACTATGTACACTGTATATACTTATACCAAAAATAATCTACATTATTTACAATGCAGATCAAAGGTACTGGGTTTGGCCCTGTAGGCATCCTGAAGCAAGCTGTCTATCCTTTACTTTCTCAGTAGTAATAGACTTAGTTTTCTAAAATAACTAATAAATAATGATTCCTAATCCTTTTCCAGTGCCAAGGGAAAAAAAGCCTTTTCTACAAAACTAGCCACTCTAAAATCCTCATTTATTTCTTGTCTGCCTGTCCTCTGTGCGTGGAAAAAATTGCATGTTTATAAAACGAGTCCCTGAAATCGTCATTTATTTTTGTCTCTTTGTTCTTCTTCTTCTTCTTCTTCTTCTTCTTCTTCTTCTTCTTCTTCTTCTTCTTCTTCTTCTTCTTCTTCTTCTT
>JAOPJH010000138.1:5032454-5047395 GCA_027122575.1 Merluccius polylepis | reverse complement strand
CCCCACCCCCACCACCTCTCCTCTGGCTACTGTCCCGGCTCATATCCGCCGCCGCTTGGCGCTAGCCGTGAATAAAACACACAGAGCATCACAGCACATGTGGAGTTACGGCGTAAAAGCTTTTATTGTGTAGTGTAAGTCTTATTGCTGTAGCCTCTTGCATTTTTCTGTAAGTAATGACAAGAGAGATTGTGTGTGTGTGTGTGTGTGTGGGTGGGGGGGGGGTATGTGGTTGTGTGTGTGTGTTTGTGTGTGTCTGGGCAAGTGTATGTGTGCGAGTGTGCATGTGTGTGTGTGTGTGTGTGCAAGTGTGCATGTGTGTGTGTGTGTGCACATCCGGGGCTCGCTTGCGTTTATCCCTTTGCACTAATGGCGGCGGGCTAAGCTCATCCCCCCGGTGTCGTCCTGCAGATAAACGGGCAGGATGTGCAGAACCGGGAGGAGGCCGTGGCGGTGCTGTCCAGCGAAGACTGTCGGAGCATCCTGCTGCTGGTCGCCAGGCCCGAGCTGCAGGTCAGACTCATCCATCGACTTATCGACTTATCTTTATTTGTGTATTCACTATGTGTTTAATATTAAGGCTGGGTGATATGGCCAACATCCTCTGTCCCGATATAGGTGATGCTGTACCTCGATATATATCACGATATAGCATGTTTTCTGGTTCAATAAATAAAAAGCCTATATAAAATAACCACATGGTAATGCCTATTTTTGTATACTCCTGTGTGAATTAAATACTTGACAAATGAAGAGTATTTTCTCTTTTTTTTTTTCATTCCTTTACTGTAACGCAGCCTTTAAAACCAGGAAAAGACGGCACTTATGCCACATCGAGAGTTTACGATATCCAAAATCTAAGACAATATCTCGTCTCATATCACGATATCGATATAATATCAATATACTGCCCAGCACTAATTTATATCAGGGCTGGGCATCCACTCTCCTCCACATCCACTCTCCTTCCACCCCCACCTCCTCCACTCCACTCCACTCCACCGTCCTCACAAGTGTCGGTGGGTGACAGGGCCGCCGAGGCACCTCGTCCAGCTTTGTTTTTATGTAGCGCCGTCTGTAATTGACTTCCAATGGCAGGGCTGTAAAAGCTAATGGCATGCTAATGTAGATGTGAGTCCAGGCCCAGGGCCGTGGCAGAGAGCAGACCATCCAGTGAGCGGAGAATAATGGGCTGGTTGTTATTAAATATGCCTTTCCACAACGGGAAAGCTGACGTTGAGGGCTTTGAGGTAGGGATTATGTATGATTATGTTTGTTTTTCTCTTTCAAGGAAAGATGAAATAGAAACCTTGGGAAATTGGAAAGAAGGAGTGTTTGAACCGTTGACACTTCTGAATCCAAAAGCTAATGTATACTTAATAGAAAGTGTTGATGTGTGTGATGTGTTTTGTTTCGTGTGGTGAAGGATTCGGGGCACCTATGCGTATAGGCATTTAAAATGAACCAAATAATATACTTTCCCCAAAAAATGTATTGTTTGTAGCGTTTTTAATGCTGCCCAATCTCTCTCCCTGTCTGTCTGTCTGTCTGTCTCTCTACCCCCACCCCACCCACCCAGCTGGAGGAGGCCTGGCTGGACGACGAACACAGTGAGTTCCTGGAACAGCTGAAGATGGAGATGTTGGAGGAGCAGCAGAGGGAGGAGATGGAGCTGGCAGCCCTCCAGGGGGAGCAGGAGAATCAACCGGTCAGTCTTTGACGGCTGCACGACACAACATATGGCGGCGCAGTGGTTAGCACTGCCGCCTCACAGCAAGAAGGTCCCGGGTTCATACCCTGGGGCGGGGGGGACCTTTCTGTGTGGAGATTGTATGTTCTCCCCGTGTTCACGTGGGTTTCCTCCCACACCGCAAAAACATGCAAGTTAACACTCCTGCCCTGCTGCCCATGAGCAAGACAAGTTAACACTCCTGCCCTGCTGCCCATGAGTAAGACAAGTTAACACTCCTGCCCGGCTGCCCATGAGCAAGACAAGTAAACACTCCTGCCCTGCTGCCCATAACCAAGAGAAGTAAACACTCCTGCCCTGCTGCCCATGAGCAAGACAAGTTAACACTCCTGCCCTGCTGCCCATAACCAAGGCAACACTCCTGCCCTGCTGCCCATGAGCAAGGCAAGGGCACTACAACTGGAGTTGGTTCCCGGGTGCTACCCTTGTGGAAGTAATAGGATGTGTTAATCACATTTCCAATTCCAAACTTTACTTTTTCACAAATACAACCGGCGCATGGCTCCTTGCAAACAAATAAATACGTTGTTTTGAATGAATCCATTGAATTAATTTGAATGATGATGAATATCAATTCTTCTGTGAAAATGAAATCAATCTAATTCCGGCTGCCTGTCAGACGGGGGACTTAAGTCTTTCCGTAACTCATATTAATATTTATGCATTGAGATTCACGGTCAATTTAAATTCCAAAACACCGCTAATCGTAATTCAAAATTCAGTTTTTGTTCAAATTAGCATACTATAAAGTCCATGTCAACGTGTGTTCAAAAGAAAAGTTAGAGGGGAGGCGATTTCCCCTGACGTCTCCCCAGAACGGTCTCCTAAAGCAGTACACAGCTGTGCACCGAAACCCTGAAGGAGAACCCAGAACGGGGCTGAACTCACAAACAGCGTGTGATGTACTATGTCCTCATTTGGAAACCAAAAGCACACACTTCAGAGGAAATAAGCTACATAAATAAACAAATGCAAACTTCCATCCAGGAACAAAACTTTGTAAGTTATTTTTCTTTTGGCTGGGTTTTGATCTGATCCTTGATGTTCCCCCCGCTGGTGTAACGTATCAAGGTGCCCTTGAGCAACGGCGTCCAAGCCCCTAAATGCCTCTGACTGGTTGTTGCCTCGCAGGGTTGTTGCCTTGCATCACTGACGCCGTCGTCTCTTAAGTGTGTGTGTGTGTGCCTGGGGTGAATGTGCCATTGTAAATAACTGTCAAGTTAATGCCACCACAACTGTAAAGCACTTGGAGTAGCGGCAGCAGGAGTGGCTGACAAGGGCCATAAAAAACCCTGTCCTCCTCAGCAGTTGGAGCGATTTCTCTAGTTCGAATGGGTCTGTTGGGCTTCAGAGGATAAAAAAAATGAATCAAAACTGAATCAGTACAGACGTGCTTCGCTCTGTCTCAGTCTACTGTACCTGCCAGTCCCCTTTTGAGTGGGAGGCTTCTCCTCCCACTCAAAGCACCACACGCCTGCTGTGTTGAAATCCGTATTTAACACAGATGCCTATTTTCTATGGCTGAAATATGCAGGAAACAGACTTTATCTAAAGTGAACACAGATATATGATGTCCATCATATTGAAATCCCCAGAGTAGAAACAATTTGGGTTTTTATGAAGAAAAAAAAACAGAAAGAAGAGAAACTAAGTTAAAGCCTTGGAGAAATTGGAGATTACGCTGTTTTACGCTGAATTATTTAGCTCAAAAGCCAATATGAAGTGACACCATGTACATTATAGCAAATGGGCCTCCAAATACAATGTAATCACAGTGATCAAAATGTGAAGAAGCCCATTTAAATGCAAACTACAGTTTGCTCTCTCTCTCTCTCTCTCTGTCTCTCTCTGTCTCTCTCCCTCACCCATGACTGGGTTCTGTGAAATTATACATACTCCATTTTGCATGCAACCAGTGTGTCACGAATTGAACTTTCTACAAGACATTGAATGGCATCACACTGGATAACACCCCATTGGATTGCATGACAACAGGGGCAAATCTTAACACCTGCTGCTGCTGCTGTTGTGTAACTCTCCCATGCAGAACATCATGCACTTGGTTCAACACATATTGCGATGTATAATCGTATCGTCCCTGTCTGAGATGCAGACATTCCTAGTTAATTTACCGTGATGTGAGATTCACTTAATACTCTACATGACTTATACTCATGAATTAAACACAACAGACAAACAAACGCATTAGGTATGAAAAAACTCACTTAAAGTACTGCTGCCATTTCCAGGCCTGAATCTTGTTTCATGGCATTTAATCTAAATATATTTTATACTCTGCAACAGCCGACCTTCTAATAACCAATTTACATATCAGTATTTTTACATAATTCTTCACTCTCCATATGGAACAACTTTAACCTTTAACTTAAACAGCTATGAACATGCAAATGAGATGAAATGTCCTGTAAAAGCCCCAACATGACTAACATTGCATCTATTTTCCACCGTGTTGCACGTGCAGGAAGCCGACGAGGACCTGGCCACCTGCTCCACCCTTTCCCGCGACAAGGAGGGCGCGGCGTGCGTCAAGCGGACCCCCAGCCAGAGCTCCGAGCACGACGTGCTGGCTCACATCCAGCGGCGGCTGTCCCAGTGCCTGAGAGACAACCGCGGCGCACGCTGCTGCACCGCGGAGGAGGACAACGAGGAGCAGGAGGCGGTGGAGGAGGACGACAACCGCGAGGGAGACCGGTTCCAGCAGCTGTTGGAGCTCAAGTGCCAGATCCGTAACAGCGGCGAGTACGACCTGTTCTACAGCCGCCGCAGCACCATCGAGTGCAGCCTGGCCGAGCAGGGCGGCATGCAGCGCGAGCTGCGCATGCTCAACGAGGAGCTGCGCAGCATCGAGCTGGAGTGCCAAAACATCATGCAGGCGCACCAGCTCCGCAAGGGCCAGCCGGGCTCGCTGTCCAAAGGCGGCTCTCCGCTCTCCAATAACAAGGACCAAAGTCTGCGCCGCGGCGACGCCACCAGGAGCAAGGTCACGGGGGGCGAGGTTAGCGAGAGACTGGAGAAATGGGACAAAGACAGCTCCAGTGCCTACAACACGGCAGAGAGCTCGAGGAGCACCCCGCTGGCCATGGACCGCTCCCCGGAGCACTCTCTCCAGCGGATGGTCAGCCTGACCAACCAGAGGAACCTGCGCAGCGGCAGCCTGGCGGCGGGCAGCTCCCTCAGCCCCAGCCCAGGGCCCAGCCCAGGGCCCAGCCCGGGGCCCAGCCCCAGCCCCGGCCCCTTCCACCGGGCTGCGGGGGCACCGGCCAAGAGCAGCAGTCCGGATCACAGCAACCCCTCCGAGTCGGACCACACCACTCAGGCGGAGGACGAGAGGAGGGGCGGCGGGGTGAAAGCCAGCGGCTCGCAGATCCCCTACTTCTCCCCGTCCCACAGCTCCCACCAGAGGCAGGCGGTCATCCCGGCCCACGCCCGCCACTACCAGAGCTACATGCAGCTGATTCAGCAGCGGTCGGCCGTGGAGTACGCCCAGAGCCAGCTCAGCCTGCTCAGCGTGTGCAAGGAGCCGCAGATGCGGCCCGCCGACGAGCCCAAGATGGAGTGGAAGGTGAAGATCCGCAGCGACGGCACGCGCTACATCACCAAGAGGCCCGTGCGGGACAAGATCCTGCGGGAGCGCGCGCTGAAGATCCGGGAGGAGCGCAGCGGCGGCATGACGACGGACGACGACGCCATGAGCGAGATGAAGATGGGGAGGTACTGGAGCAAGGAGGAGCGCAAGCAGCACCTGGTCCGGGCCAAGGAGCAGAGGAGGCGGCGCGAGTTCATGCAGAGGAGCCGCCTGGAGAGCCTGAAGGAGAACCCGCAGAGCAGCGGGGAGGGGAGGAGCAAGGAGGTGAGTATCATCGAGCTCAGCCACAAGAAGATGATGAAGAAGCGCAACAAGAAGATACTGGACAACTGGATGACCATACAGGAGCTGATGATCCACGGCACCAAGGCGCCCGAAGGAGCCAAGGTGCACAACGCCTTCCTGTCGGTCACGACTGTATAAAGGATACACACACACACACATACACATGCTCACGCAGAGACATCCCCACAGTCTACCCCATGTGGTACGATATACTTGCCTCGTTCAATGTGGCGTTTTTATGAGGACCATAGGAATATTTTTCACACTTTGTAACCCATAGATCATTTTGTAAGCAATTTCTCAATGGTGTCATGGCATATTCTTTTGGGTTCTCCAGGCATTGTTGTATTTTGTTCATGCTGCTCTTCCAGATAATAATTTTTCTATGAAATTATGGTACTGTAATCAATTTATTAGTTTACCCTGTATATGTCACCCTTTTGGCTATTGGTTGTTTTCTTACGTTTAAATCCATAAACAGTCCCTTAAATGTCTCCAAGTGCAAACGAAACCAGCCAATCATTGTGTCCATTTGGTTTGCTCGTGACCTATAATGACCCTTTAGATGATCTTTCCATGAATTATTAAGTTTATTTTACTCAATGACAGTCAAAGGGTTTACATTACATCACTGCAGTGCTGTAATCAGGAAGGAAAATATCAAGTCCATATCATTAGTTCAACTTGTACAATGGTTATTTTTATGCATTTCCTTTTTATTTAAAAGCTGTCATGCTAACCATATGGATGTAATTTATTAGTCAATATTGGATCAACTGTAACATGGTGTAAAATGTCTGTTTGGGTCCCCATACCAAATACGGTAACAACAACATGAGTGTATTCATGCACATCGAGGAGTGAAGCAACTACAAGGAGTTTGAAGCAGAACTTATTGAAAGAGTATTGGTCTACTACTACAGAAAATCCCACTACAAACGGTAGAAATCAACCTAAACGTGATTTGTTTTTCATACGATGAAGTGTTCAAAAATAATACTGCCAACTGTATCATTGTACTGTATCTGTTGTTGTTCAAAAAACTTTTCATACAATTCTTACAAACCAGACACCAAATATTTTCAAGTAGTTGTTACATTTCTATGAAGAAAAAAAGTGGTTATCTCTCTTTGCAATGATGCTCTTCATACATTTTTACTATTATCTTGTACGATTCAGTTCAACAGAGTTTGAAGCGACAACATGGTTTTACCCCAAAATGACTGCTAAGACTTCTGGGTACTGTTGAAGACACAGGTTCTGCTGCTGATCAACTCTCTGTGAATGGAAGACCAAGTCAGTGTACTACTTACTTATTTCGCTTTAATCTAAAGCGACTAACAGTGAATTCAGATACAGTGCATTAAGTAGTGGGTTAGGATTGCTACAGGTAAAAATGAACCTCTATTTGGATGTTGACACCTTAAACTGCATTGACTCGGGTTACAAGAAACACACCTCTAAGTCCAACAGACATATCATGATGGAGCAGAACTCTATGTATTTCTAACAAGGGCATCATAGAGTACTGCCACTGTTTCCAGGTCTGAATCTCTTTCTGTTTCATGACATTTAATCTAAATATATTTTATACTCAGTAACAAAGGACCTTCTCATAACCTTTTTACATATCAGTATTTTTACATATTTTTTTACTCTCCATATTTGACAACTTTACTCAGCATAGCCTTAACAGTTGAAACTGAACTTATGTAACGTTTGAAGTGGAAACCAGATTTCTCTTGCACCATTTTAACAAAAATATCATCATAGTTCACCGCAATGAATCATTGAAGCATTGTTTTCCCAGGATTTTCTTTTTTTTAATCGGTTTGGTTTTGAGAAGTAGGTATACCTCTGACATGGAATTCATTTTGAATGAAAAGTTTTCACCATCATTTATGTTAACATTTAACGTGTTTTGATGAATCCCACTGAGCCGCGCTCAGAGCACAGAAACGCTTTCCATTTTGTCTTAAAAAGTTCGCAATTCACCGACGGACATTTCCAGTTTGGTTACATGTACAGCAAAGTCATTTCAAAAAGGCCTAATTTTTTTACTGGAATGTTGTAAAATATTGTTTCAATTTCAACCCGACACTTGTATTTGTTTAAGTCAATGTCCAATAGTCTAATTTCGAGTAATATGTAGTTGGCGCATTTGTAGCCAGGTGAAACATGTGATAATTGTGATCATTGAAAATAAATGATAATAAATTATTGTTTTTTGAAATAAAACCTCCTATGAGACCATGTTTTTCTATTCAAACCGTTTTGTTTTTGTTGTTTTGTTTTTCAATGAAAACCCAAGAAAGAAGAAATATGCTGAGATGATCAAAATGATCAAATTGTTAATATAAGACAGCAATAGCATATAGCATAATGTTATAAGTATAAGTTCCCTTATGGCTGAAGTGCAGCCTTGTGCTATACACCTACCTGTTAAGTGGAGATATTCACACTTGCTCCACAAGTATTTGCAATCTTTCATGCCATGAACCCATCCAAAGAGGGGGAGGGGGAATTTCAATCACGTTGCACTTGAATGAGTTCCTGTTCATTAAAATGTACCTACCACTTTATCATCTGTACGGCTTGGTTCACAGGCGTGGGAGGTAGATCGTGGGAAACTTTGCTTCCTGTATTATGTTAAGCTATGAATGCTTCATGGCTGAAATTGGAAACGTCACGCATGTCACCTGGAGAGCGCGTCGTGGGCAGCTCTTGGCTTCGTAGCTAATTGAAACATTTCCGTTAGAAGCCATTTTTAAGCGAGAACTTGTTTCCCGCACCTTTCTAATGGACGAAGAAGTGGCCCCTGCAGTCATGGAGAAAGTTATACCAGCCCCCCTCGCTTTCTTAATTGTCTTTTGTAAGCCTTCATGAGCAGAATGCTAAAGGCTCACCTAGATCCAGTTAGTGGAGAGTACAACCCATTTAGAGTGATGTTGGTGTAATTGCCCCACGGTTAGGGTCCATCTCCATGGTACTAAGAGAAATGCATTTTAGCTCACACACACGAGCAAACATTAGCATCCACACAAGTACAACCACTGGAGAAACGTACCGTAACCTGCCACTAATTGGCCCTCTTCTCATTTGTTAATTTGCAGTCGTGTGGAAGGAGAGAGACCATTAAAATACCAATGAATGAAGAGACTGTGGAGCTCACCCTGTGTCACCCCCACCCGAACTAATTAAGTTCATCCCAGAAGCCCCCTCAAAGAGCAGGTCAGGTGTAATTAAAATGGAGCCCGCGACAGCCATGGCATTTGTTAGCGCTAGCCACTAGTTCAAATACCAGCGCTGACAGAAAATGTCAGTCAATAGAGAGACACCTCGTGATGGCCCCCAATTCCGTCGGCTGTTTGCTCGCATGGGCACATCCAATTGGCTGTTATGAACGTCTGCCGATAACCTTCAGGAGTCCCTAAAAAGATGAAAAACTACAACCCCCCACCCCCACACCATCATTACTCATGGAAGAGAAGCCAACTTCCTGAGGTGCATCACACTCAACATGTGACTTGCACTCTTCTCAGTAGTTTCTCCCGTGCAATCTTGTCTCCTGCGTAATCTTCATCTACTTCTTCTATCCTCCCTCTCTCTATCTCTCTCTCTCTCTCTCTCTCTCTCACCGGCTCTGAGGCCTGTAATGCGTTAGTAATTGCCTCGAATGATGTGTCTCTTGATTCAGCTTCAGAAGCCGATGGAGGCTTTGATCTTTTATATCATAACCGCATTACGGCGGTAATTGGCCCTAACATGTACATTTTTAGCGGCTGTGTCAGTTGATGCTATCAACAGCCGAGCCGGCGCTGAGACCGGGTGCTCTTAGCCATAATCAAGCTTATAGAGCCGAGTGAACACACCAGGAGGCACACAGGTGGCTGGTTTATCGAGAACCAATTCAGCCACTATATGCATCATCAAATGATTTGTGGAGGTATGAAAGGATGAGGATTTAGAAATAAGCAATGCATTTATTTGTACATACTAGAAGTATAGAGTAAAGTAAGTGGAGATTGTAACCAACATGAGCAGGTCTCCATGTTGATTCTGTTGGGTGCTGGGTGTCGGCGGCGCTGAGCTCCAGCAAACAGAGCGTCCCGGCAGACAGGTTGTTTGCTGCTATTGTACTATTTCACACAGAGCTTCGAAAAGCAGTTGGTAGAGCAGAAAAATAAATAAATACAAACATCAGGCACAAACAAACAGGAGCATCTCCTTCTCCTGAAAATCTACTGTATTATTTCCCATTCTCTTTCTCCGTTTGCTCCTCTAATCAGATCTGCACGTTGAACACCAGCTGTCTTCACAGAATCAGGGCAGTAGCTGAATAGCCCTTTTGTCTCAGACTCATTTCCAGCTCATGTATTTGTATTTCGAATCGGTGCCGGGAAGGGTTTTGAATCTCGGCTGGAAATGTGTGTGTGTCATTATTGGTGGGGAGCGTTATACGGCTCCCCAAGTCCAAAACAAACTCTTTCCTCCCATTTCCCCCCCGCTGCTTTATGTGTCATTTGTTGTTTCTATCCTACCCTTACCAAATCCATTAAGAGGCCATTTATGAAAAACCTGTGAATATTTCACATTCTAATTGGAACACTAATTACAATTCATTATTCATAAAATGGGCGAAACTCACACTTTAATATGCAAGATATGGTCACATTCTAAAATATCCCTCATATTGATGATGATGATATGTATAATTATAATGTTACAATGTTCCAAAAAATGAAATAAAATATTTGAGTCTAAGATGTTTAATATATTATTCATTATTTATAATGTGAAACCATCTAATGAATATCTTAGAAGGACATTTGGCTCCAACTTCCCCTTGTAATACACTCTCATCTCGCTCTCTGTTTTGAACCGGTACACTTTTAATAGCCTTCTAAATATTTATAAAGTCAATTCTTATTTCACAATCTTGGCACATATGCAGTGCATGTAATGAAATCTAAGATGTGTGTGATAACATCGTTCTAATAAACTTCTTGCCACCAAAGTTACTGAAAAGTATGTCAACGTCAACGGTGTACCATTCTGAAACTACTCAATAGACAAAAGTAATTCACTGCCAGAAGCTAATTTTGGAAAGGATGCTAAATGCTAACCAAGGTCCAACATATAAGAGAAGAGTGCTGTATGGATGTAGCTCCTCACATTACGTTTAGCAGTGGCTACATGGCTAAGTCTGCTAGGCCGCTAGCGCTAGCTGAAGCTCGTTGCAAATATTATGCGTCAAGCAGGGGACCTCCATCTCGAACAGAACTAGACCAACTAGCCAGAGATTACAGAGTTTCTTATGCTGATAATGAAGGCGGTCTCTCTCTCTCTCTCTCTCTCTCTCTCTCTCTCTCTCTCTCTCTCTCTCTCTCTCTCTCTCGTCCAGTACCAAAAAAACCCAACTTCCTCTGCCCAAGGTGAGAAGGAGTGGCGTGTGTGGTCGTCCGTGGCTAAACCGACATTGTTTACAAATGTAGCAGCACTTGTTCTTCTGTCTGCCGCCGTCTCCTGACATTCATGCACAGAGTTGTGTTTTCCTTATTCATGAGCCGTGAACCGCTCGCTCCGCGTCCAATAAAAATGACTGAAATAACCGATGGCATCGGCGGGCGATCTGCCTGGCTGAGCTCCAGAGTTAATAAACGTTTCCTGACAAGTCGTATATGTCCATTGTGCATTTATTACACCATTTAAACAGCTTCCCCCCCTCTCTTGTTATGATGGTGTATGTCGTTGTGGTAGTATAGTATGAATGAGCAATCTTTCATTAGCCACCCCGGTTTAATCAATCACATTATTTCATGTCGAACAACCCTGTAAACTACGCAGCGAAGGAATGCTTTTTTCCAGATGGGTGCCAGTGATGTTTTAATTGGACGATGTTTAGCGGCGGATGAAACGATATAGGTCTGTTAAAATGCCCTGCTTTGTATATATGACGTTTACCGTCTGACTCTTTCTCTATACATCCTTTGTATCTTCTTGATGTACTTTTTGATGCCTTACAGGCCACGTCTTGTACGCCGAGTCGTGTAACGTCTTCTCCCCATGGCCATGTTCCCATTCAACATCAGACTGAAACTTGTTCAGCATTAGCGTTGTTATATTAACGTCTAGCAGGATGCGACGCCGCCGTGCGTCCAGAGCTCGGCTGGAGGCTTTGCTACGATGAGAGGTGCGGCGGCTCTGTGAAGCCGCTGCACTTCCTCCTCCTATTTTCCCTTTCTTCGGTTCCCTTTCGGGGCAAAGCGAACACAGTTTCTAGTTCCCCGGAGGAACAGCCAACACACCTGCACTGGAAGTAATGAGAATCCTGCCAGGAGGTCAGGCCAGCGAAAGCTCAGCACTTTCTTTCCCCCCACAACTTTCCAACTTTTGTGCTTTCCAAGGGAATACTAAGAACTACTGGAGGATCTTCCAGCGAGCACCGGCCGAGAGCTGGCTAATGGGATACGACCTCATGCCCAGCCGAGAGGTGGCTAATGGGATATGACCTATAGCACCCCAGTCCAAACTTGGTAATGGCAGAACTTACTTGGCAGACTGGGTGGAAATGGCTATGATGTATTCATCCATATACAGTACACACATGACGGTGGTTTCCATCAAAGGCTGGTGGCGATCCAAGTCTAATTAGGGCTGACCGATAAACGCGATAATAAGGGCTTAACGCAAAATTAACTTTAACGCCACTCATTTTTTGGACACATTAACGCAGGTACTGATGTCTAGACGTTCATTTTCAATGAGAGACGGATGGCAACTAGCAATCCGACAACAAGGTGCTGCTCCTCCACGCCGCGCCGCTCATCTCTCATTGAAAATGAATGTCCAGCAAGTCCAGTATGTCTATAAAGTACCTGTACCTGCGATAATGCATTAAATAAATTAGGTAATAAGGAGAGCAGGAAACAGTGTAAAGAGAGTTTAAGAAAGAAAATTACAGAAATAGGACTCTTAAAAAAGGTGGACACTACATTATGTCTTAGTTCTTAATTGGTTTCCAATCAAATATATACATAAAGCAAGCATATTTTGTCCACTCCAATGTTGATAAGAGTGTTAAAAACTTGAAAAATGCCCTTTATGGTACATTTTGAACAGATAAAAATTAATTTGCGATTAATCCCGATGAATTATGGACAATCATGCAATGAATCGCGATTAAATATTTTAATCAATTGACAGCCCTAATTCTAATATAATCAATCAATCCACCGTCAGCTCATTGGCAACAATGTGTGTTGTGGTGTTTTGATGCTGTGTACATCAAGAGATCGGGGATTGCTGTCCAGGGCGGAGATAACAAAAAGGAAACTGAAATTGAAATTAAATAAATATCTGCGCCAGCCAAATACCGAAATAACCTCTGCATGTCAACATTGCACGCCTCTCACGCTTGTTTGGTCTTCTTTGAAGTGTTATTTAGACACCCACAAGAAAAAGGCTGTCGTTCCACTTCTGAGGGGGACATTTTGCTGGGCCTTTGAAGCCGGCTATGCTGAATAAGATGCGTCTGCACTTAAGATCTGCAGCGCCTGACACGAGAGTGCTCAAATGAACGTAAGAGCCCGGCTAATACACTCCACTGCCCCTCTCCTCAGAGGATGACCTTGGCATGGAGATGCAACATTACTCTTTATTAGGGTAAGTTACAAGCAGACTGTAAAAGTGTTATGGGGGTCTTGGCTATAGATTGCATTAAGCTTTGCAGACCATTTGACAAGGCTGAGCTTTGTCACCTGAGAGAGAACTGTGAGTGAGGCGCCGGTTATTACAGTATATTGGAGATCTCTCGATGTCAATTGACCTTGGTGTTCGAATATGGCAAATGGCTTTATCTTGTTCGTACATACAAACCACTAGAAGTACACACCGGTGTGTGTGTGTGTGTGTGTGTATGTACACATCTCAGAATACAAATGCACATACTCATGCACTACATACAGGTTAAACACACGCACACGCACACACAGACACTTATAAACTTGTACAAAATGGACGCCAAAATGGTACCCTGCTTTTAAAAGAGGGTCAGAGTTCCCGGAGCTGTTTATACACCCGCGCAGATGGCTCGCTGAAATATGAAGCCGTAGTTTATAGTGCTAGTCAGTGCCACAATACCGATGGAGAACACTCTATTATATTAATATTAATATATAATATATTAAATATGTATTGAGCGCTACATCTACCGGGAAACAAACCTAAGCCTGCGATAGTACGGCCATAAATCACTGTCACCCTGCCCTGCTTGTTGCGGTGTGAATATCCTCAGTGCAGAGCCGTCGCCCGCCGGTTGTCTTGTCAAGGGTTGCTCTGCTGCTCCGACTCTACAGGATATTGCTGTAATTGTGGGAAGGTATTGATCAGCAATGATTTGCACATCGGTTATTAGGTTTGGTTCCGTGTGAAACTACCCTTTGTGGCGAACTACTTCACAATGCTAAATTTGATCAGCACAGCATTGCTATGCTAATTGCGCACCACTGAGAAAGCACACACACAAATGATGTTTGTGTACAGATTGAGTTTTGTTGTTGTTGTTCTTGAATCTTGACTCTTACAGTGAAGCTTTGGTTGGAGACATAAATATATGAAGCCCTGCGGACATGAAGTGTTAATCTAATCTTTTTAACATTTGAACAGTGGTTTGTTCTCAGTGGTTTTGCACTGGGTGGTTTATAACTAGCTGGATTGCCCTCCAGCGTCAAACCCTTCCTGGGGAGCGTACCTGGGCTTGCAGAGCGCCAGAGGACACAAGCATAGGTAATAAATAACTGCTAATGTATGGAAAACTATGAGCATCTAATCGCTGCTCTTCATGCATAATCCCATTTATAAAAATAAAAAAACGTTAACCGATGGCAACATTACTCATGAGGTCGATCTATAGGCTAAACCAAGAGGACCGAATTGGATTACTGCCATTAGCTTAAGTGCAAGTGATTTCCTTGAAGCCAGCGTTATTAGAAATGTCTGGAAACATCTGGAGGAGGGCGGATGTCTTCCTTTGTGTATCAGCAGGATAGGGATGAGACTTTCGTTCAACGTCATCGATGAGCAAAGGTTGTGAGCCACAGATGGAGGCTTAGCCATGGGTGACATTTCAAAAACCCATTTTAGTCGTGTCCAGGGGACATGCAATAGAAAGGCATGTGCATAAAGTTTCTCCTCAAATCGGTCCAGATGTATGTTAAAGGGGACATATTCTGCTCATTTCTGCTTCTTGGCATGTCCTTCCTTGATGTCTACATGGAATGTTAGTAACATGCTTTGGT
>JAOPJH010000138.1:4979684-4990706 GCA_027122575.1 Merluccius polylepis | reverse complement strand
TGTGTGTGTGTGTGTGTGTGTGTGTGTGTGTGTGTGTGTGTGTGTGTGTGTGTGTGTGTGTGTGTGTGTGTGTATATTGTGTATGGCTTCCTGTTCTTACACTGTATGTGTAATATTCAAACACACCACGAGGTGGCAGTATAGATCTGTATTTAACGGTAGAGTTGAACAATGTGTTTTGATTTGACCTGTGTTGTAAGCTTTCTAAAAAAAAATTGGGCGTTCATGTAATTGTAGCCACCGCATTAGTAACACCCTCTATTGCAAAGCAATAAAATGATGCCATTCATCTGAAACTCCCAAAACTGCAGTATAATTGCTATGGTAACACAAATGCGTCAGTCAACAAGTGTGGCCTAAGAGAGTATCATTAATTGTTCAACTCTTCCAAAACTCTGAACTAAAGCAGTCCCGGGTTTCAGTCAAGGTGCGTGGCCCCCACACAGGACGGCAAAATTTGGGCTCTGTAACACACATACCTCTTAGATGGCCATCTTGCCCCAGACAGTTTGAGGTGGCAATAGTTCATGGATCAAGAACCTGTGCACCGCCCACCACCACCACCACCACCACCACCACCACCACGCAACACACACTCTGCTACCAGGAGCCCCAACAAGACACAGGACACAAAGGACTGCACTGTCTGCGCTCTCTGGGCCAAAGAACCGACCCCACCCCACCCACCCCACCCACCCCACCCCTACAGGAAAACCAGCTGGACCGCTCCCTCGCCACACACATGAACACACGCACAAACGCAGGCACACGCACACACACGCACACATGCACATGCACACGCACACACAGACACATACACACACACACACACACTTTAGAATCTCCACCAAGCCTTTTTTGTTCTTTTTAAATTACCTCTTCTGTCACTGCCGTCTCCGAATTACTCACTTTAAACGCTCCTTTGAGAAAAAAAAGTAAAAACTTGAGTCACCATCAAAGTAAAGCAGAACAGTCTTACTCACTCCCAGCCGAGAGGTTCCGTGTTCGAACCCCAAATGTCCACAGTCTACCTGTGCCTAGCCACCAATAATCACTTGGGATGAAAGCGGCTGAAGAAATATGGCTGTAAACAGCATCGCGTGTGTGTGTCGACTCCAACACTGGTTAGGATTTGATACGGATGTCCGTTTATACATGAATACAAGAATGGTTTTTGGTCAACTAGGTGAGATGAGTAGACGTATTTTTACCTAGCCGGTATGTGTGCCGGCGTGTAAGGAACTGGTGATATATGTTTTTCATTTGAACTCCTATTACTTTTGGATCTTATCCGGAATGTGAAGAAAAGGGGACGTTGAATAAATGGCTTAATTTATATTATTGCCTTTTTTTGTTTTTACATTTACTTATACCTCACTTCCCAATGCCTGGTATGCACCATGTTGAATGCATATTTAACAAATAGCACATATAGAAAGATAAGATAATAGGCCTGCATTCTGAATGTGTGTGCGCATTGTTATCGAGACGGCCGCTTCTGAAAGAGCCGTTTGTACTCCCACACACCAAAGCTGCGCGACACAACTATGCAGCGCTGAGTGTGGCGAATGCTCTTCTGTCTGCCTGCGCCGCCGACGGCCATTTATGTTCGGCCAATTGGTTGACCGTGACCTCTGCACGGCACGTTTGAGAGCGGCACCGTCGCGCTTTGTCTAGGGCCCCCGGAAGCCGGGGTCTAAACTGCGAAGGTCAGCTCGTTTTCTGATGGCGACGCGGGCCCCACGGCTTAAGGTCGACCCATCGTCCCGGTGGGAAAGTAACCGTGTAAAACTCTGCTCTAGTCTGCGCCCCAAGCGAGTCAATTAACACACACACACACTCTCCCGCCTTTCCTTAGCTTCACTAAGTGTGCGCCGATCAACCCGCCGTACACACGAATGCACAGAAGTGTCCTATAAGCGTCTCGTAAATGAAAGTCTGTGTGTGTGTGTGTGTGGTTTTTGTGTTATGGGGGGTGTTCCAGACATTAAAGGAGAAACGGTAGATAATGAGTGTGTGTTTGTGTGTGTGTGTGTGTGTGTGTGTGTGTGTGGGGGGGGGGAAGCGGTTGCCATAAGTGCAACAAGGAGTTACGAGTTGCTTCTCTTTGAACCATCAAAGCGGCCCGTTCGCCAGACGAACCTGTGTCCCGTGAAATGTTTTCAAACGCGGCCCTCCTCGATTAATTATCCACGCTACCGCCCGTACGGCCGGCGATGACAGAAGCACACCGCACGTATCGGTGATGCTTACGAAATAATGGCGCCGAGATGAAGCGCTGACGTGTGTGTTTTAGTTTTTTAGTCGGGTTTTCTTGAGGTTTAGCTTTACAATTTGGGGGCTTTCGGGACCCAGTCGTGTGTATTTTAAGGTTTTACTTTGAATTTTCTAAAGGATAGCGCCGCGTAGTTTGCCCCGAAGTTTAGGAATGGCTTTACGAAGGGTCTCCTTAACAATGAGACCACCCTTTAGTGTATCACGTATCGCCACTTGTTTGTTTTTTCTTCGGTTTTCTTTCGTCAATAGCGTTGCGGTGTTGGTTTTTACAGGAGTGCTGCTGCAGCAATGTAACAATGGCAATTAAGTTTACTCTGGTAAATGGGAGAGCAGAGCGCTGGCTACTTCAAACAGGCCATAAGTCATAAAAGGTTGAGGTCTTGTTAGGCCTGTTCTTTGTTTGTGGATGTGGCGTAGGTTCAGGAGAAGGTCACCAGGACCAGGTGCTGTCGGTTCATTTATACCTCTGGTACTCTCCAGCTTGTTACTGAGGTAGGACAGGGTTTCATTTGAACCAATAACCATAAGTAGGTTGTAACCGAGGGCTTAAGCACAAAGTTCAGTGGACATGGCGGGAAATAATTTTGTATGCAAATTTTAGCATTAAAGCGATCAAAACTATTTTATTTGATCAATGTAGACTAGTCCTTTGATAACTAGCAACAACCATTGATTTGGTTGGTTTTCTTGCATATTCCGTGATTTGAAATTGCATTTTGAAATCAGCTTGATTGCTGAATTGTAAGTTACAGCACCCCTCGAGTCTGTCTGTAGTTGTGTGCCCACACACTGAGCAATGAAATCACACTGTTGAGTGAACATGGCTGGTGAAAGACCCAATTGTGATGTCCGAACAGTGTCGTCCGAATGATATGATGTGTTGTTGTGTCATGTCACGTATTGTTGTATGCGGCATTCCCTTTAATGCCGTCTATGACTGTTACAATGTTTGCACCTGATCAAAGCTGAGTTGTCTCGGCTGAAGTGTGTGATTGTTCGTCTGTTTGATTTGGACCTGACCCAGAAGCCGTGGAAGAAGCCCTCGCTATCGTGGGAGGAAATCCCGGGGGAGGCCGGGCGCTCCAGCCAGGACCCACCAGGGCAGGGGTCCTCAGAAACACCAGGCTCCGTTTCCATACGCAGACCGAGGGTACGTCTTTATTTTGGGGGGGGGGATTATTTATTTCCACACTTATTGTCACACCAGTATTTGACTGACTTACACCTCATGGCATTTATTTTGACCATGTTATGCAACACCGTTCTTAAGAAAGAAATGGTGGTTTGTGACCAGCCGGAAAGGCACTGGGTTTGCACCCCAATGTCTGCAGCCTAACTGTAAGCATCCTTCACTCAGCTAGGACTGCTCCTTGATAATAATTATTCATAATAATAATATACAATTATAATAATGTATAGCCCCCCTGTATCTGGTTTTAAAGTGTGTAGTCTCATGCTCCCAACAGACACTGTAATATATTTTTAAAGTTATTAAGCTTCCCATGCTTGAAATTGGATCTCATTCCCTGGAAGACGTCCCTATAAGTCTGCCATTTTTTACACATTTTTGGTTCCACTTGAAAGCAGAATTTCCTCTAAGTAGACTATTATTCATACTGCAATATATATTTTTTATGTCTTTCTCTTCCTGCATGAAACCATAGTAAAATACACACACGGTACATAAAGTAGCACACTTTATTTATGTTAAAGCATCAATGCTCTCTTGGTTATATCAATAGCGAATCAAGAGTGAATTAAACAAGAATACAAATAATAATACAAAAGAGTGAGAAAAATACCGTAGAGAATAAGAAGAGTTATGCGAGCCACGGAAAGCTACCTTATGACCTGCACATACACAGTATGTGGCTTAGGGCCTAAATATACATATACTACTAAAGATGGCTGCGAAAGGCTGAGAATCCTGATGTCTGCTGGGACCTCCCTAAAAAATGTATGCTGCATGTCTGTAAGGTGCAAACGTAAATCGTAACTCAGACCCAAGTATATTCTTGTGTTGTCTGCAAAGCTTTTCCATTTGTCCTCGGTTCCACCATCCTGGGTACCTAGTAAGCTTCAGCTGAAACACTCAGTGGAGCGTTATTATGGATCCCACTGCTTTTCTTGGTTAGACCCGCCCACACTGCCCAGAACCACGCTATGATGGGCTAAGTTTAGGTATTAGCTTATAAATGGTTACGTATAGGTACTAGGTTAGAGATGGTTAGTTTAGTTATTAGGTTAGAGATGGTTAAGTTTAGGTATTAGCTTATAAATGGTTACATATAGGTATTAGGTTAGAGATGGTTAGTTTAGGTATTAGGTTAGAGATGGTTAGTTTAGGTGTTAGGTTAGAGATGGTTAGTTTAGGTGTTAGGTTAGAGATGGTTAGTTTAGGTGTTAGGTTAGAGATGGTTAAGTTTAGGTATAAGGTTAGAGATGGTTAGTTTAGGTGTTAGGTTAGAGATGGTTAAGTTTAGGTATTAGGTTAGAGATGGTTAGTTTAGGTGGTGTTAGGTTAGAGATGGTTAGTTTATGTGTTAGGTTAGAGATGGTTAAGTTTAGGTATTAGGTTAGAGATGGTTAAGTTTAGGTATTAGGATTAGAGATGGTTAAGTTTAGGTATTAGGTTAGAGATGGTTAAGTTTAGTAAGCAGTGTGTCGCCGCCAATCATGGTGCATTTCCGGCCAGTGTGGACGGGTCTAACCAAGAAAAGCAGTGGGATCCATAATGACGCCTCATTGCAAGAATCGCTTTGCTCCATTCATGTCCTTGTTGTTTTCCCTTTAGCCAGGACAAGGACGGCTACCAGAGAAGGGACTCGCATCATCCTAGTCCGCGGGAGCGCTCGCCTTCCAGGAGGGACAGCCATGCGCCCATCCCTGCTCTACTCCCAGGGTTCAAGGGCCAAGGCAGGAGCTTCTCCCCAGGCCGGGAAAACTCCTACACCTACCAGCAGCTCCAGCAAAGAAGTAAGAGAATTACATTTTGATTCAATTCAATTCAAAACGTACATCACACACCTTGTTGTGTGTCCTGGGTCCAGCTCAAGCTCGGTGGAGTTTGAATGAAAGGGACATCCACCAAATGTCATGTATTATATACATAATATATTGGGAAAAATGGAGTTGGTTCTGTGTGGCAGCCCACTGCTCCCAGCTGATTAGCATGGGTTAAATGCAGAGAATGAATTTCCCCACAGGCTTAATAAAGTATATCTTCTTCTTATTCTTCTGATATGGTTCTGTATCACACATATGTATTGTATGTGATGGAGAATGACTCCAGTGTTTTTGATGGTGCTTGTCATCTTGCAGGAAAAGAAAAAGACGATGGCCGCTACTGGAACTCTGGTAAGTTATTTATACGCACCTGGCGCTGCTGTTGTCATCTTTGTACAGAATGGGATCAAGGCATGACAGGGTTTTGAATAGTACATCAGAATGCATCTGGGATTTTTTGGTTGGCGATACTCTGCCATATTCAGAGGGAACACAACAATGTCTCACCATAATGACAAATCATTTCAAGATGAATTACTAAACAATGGCCAAATCGTAAAATCGTTACTACCAACATAATAACTCATTCCTATGCTCCCGAAAATGGTGGCGGCCATTGTGCTGTGACGTCACGATTTACAAGCCCTATTGGGTTTCGCATTGGGTTGCAGACCACTGATGGGGCTGAAATTTATCCCTACAAATATTCTCTCGCAGAAAAAGGAACCTAGTACATGACCTGTGGGTCCCGGCATGAACATTTTTGCACTCGGTACACCGATGTTTCGGGAAGACTGAATGGCTTCATTCATGGATCATCAGGCCTGTAGACGTGGAGTTGTTGCTGACGAAGCATCTGTTTTGGGAGGTAGTGTGGGGGGTGGGCGAGGTGTGCTGGGACCCCTTTTAAGATGTTAATTAGCACCACACCGAGATTTAACGCTGGGAAAGGGAGAAGCTCTGGTTTTTATTGAGGTGGGTTGGCTTCAGATCCACAGGTTGACCTTTTTGGTGACTAAGTCGTTTGTACGCCGCCTTAACAGATGGGTTTAAAAAAACGTGTGTATGCCTGTAATTGTACCCATTTTTGTGGGTTTTTCATTGCTTTCGCAAGCCATTCTGCCGTGTTTGCATCAAATTGTCAGGCGAATTTTATGTGACCTTTTTAAAATGTCACAAAGAAGAAAAAAGAAAGAAAAAGCGAATTAGGCGCATTTCCATCAACTGGTTTAGAGAGAATAAACTTGGCAACGCAAAGCGTAGTTTCGTCAGACGGTGCAACATTCAACACTGATTTGGCTGTACGTGTGTCTGTCAATCCATGTGTCCATGGTGTGGAAAGTTGCAGTCACTAGGTGTGCTAAGTGCTGAAATATTTGTCCCCCATCCCGATGAAAACGTCTATGGTGCGTGCATGCTTAAGTGCATATATGCGTAAGCGTGGGGGTTTGAAAATGTGGTCACCCTAGTTTTCCATCAACCTTTTCTAACGCGATACTTCAAAATGCCGTGAAAATACGTTGATGGAAACACGGCTACATAGACACACATGAGTGCAGGTGGGTCAGCATGTCTTAGGTTTAAAGTAAGCCAATGTCATGAAGTCTTGCATTCACCGGAGACACCGGTTGAGGTTTCCGAAAACAAAGCAGCATAGTTTATGTCCCCCACCCCTTGGAAGATGCAATAAAAAATGGCTAGAACAGAGTTGTCCCTCCCTGCCTCCACCTCCACCCGCAACACTAATTAGGCCAGCACATCAAAGTCCACTGAACATGGGACCCACCGACATTCACATCAACCTCTAGTTAAAACATCTCTTTTAATAGCAGACAAAGTACAGAAAACTAAACCATTGCGTCCTCTAGAGCAGATGAATAATGCACTTAATGGTCTTTTCTTACTGTAGAACGATGTTTGGAAATTGCTTCATAGCAATTTGTTGAGTGACAACAATTGCTTTTGAAGTGATTTTCCCCCTTCATGATGGTGATTTCATGTTTCCCCAAACATACTCAAACCAAACTGCCGAATGTTTTTACACGGACCATATAACACTGAAATCAAATTCACCGACTGAATTAACTATCGGTGGCGTTTATTCGATTCTCATCGGACGTTGCCAGTGTTGCAGATAGAGGGCACAGTATGTCATGTTGTAACCACACACACACAGCGCATACAACGGGGGCTATCCGCTATGCTAGCATGCATAGGAGCAACACAGCATGTCCAGGATGCTCCGTGAGGACAGACTGTATACAAAACGCAGTGGGAGCTGTAGAGCAGCTGGCTGCACAGCACCCCGGTGTAGGTGTAGGCTAATCCACGTTTGAGTCGTTGCCTTTTTTATCTGTTTGTTTTGATTGTTTAAAAGCAATGTACAGTGAATAAATGTTTTTCCATTTTCATCAACGTCTAAAGAAATACCCCTGTGTGTGGTAGACAATTTAACAGTAAAAGTTTGACACCAATAATGTCCGTTTAATGGGAAATACGGGCTTGTGCTCTCCTGATTTTGGTCCCTGTGTATGACGCCGCATCTCCACTAATGTAGATGTGGGGAGTATTGGGTCGGGAGTTGTTTGGATTTGCATATTTTCAATGTGTTTGTATTTTTCTTTTCCGAGTATCCCCGTGGGGATACGAGGACCCCCATTTGAGAACCACCGGTTTAGACCATGATTTGGCAGGAGGCTCCAGACTCTAGCTGTCCAACAGCCCGTAGCATTTTGTCCTCCCTCTTGTCTGCTGTGCCAAACCAAGTGATTGACAGCTATGGCTCACGGCACAAACTTGATTACTGCCGCCCATAATGTTTTCATTATGGCCCAAAATAAAACAATGCTGGTCAGGAACATTTCTTAACATTTCCCCGACCTCCATTTTTGCTCAGAATAATCGCTCCGTTTTTCTTTACCCATTTTTGTCTTCTTCATGTGTGTGAAGGGTCTTCAGACAGGTCCAGAACTTCATCAACCCACGCTTCCAGCAGCCCCGACGACAAGACATCACACCGGTCGGGGGTGACTCAGGTGGGTCGGGGAAGGGGGGGAAGCATACGAGACAAGCATATGACGTGAGGGCTGTATTCTTGATCAGTACTACGGTCACGTGAGCTGTACTGCCTGCTTCGGGATTGCAATTTGAAACCGGCGGCCATTTTTGTTTAACAGTCCAGAAAACGTCTTGTCTTCATGAGTTATCCCGAATAACACGTGACCCTTGCGGCCTTAAATCACACGACTGTGACTCCATAAAACTCCCCCGAACGCTGTTTATTGCTCGGTGTGCTGAATACAATTTTCCACAGATGATTGTGTTCTCTGTATTGGATTTTACTGCCCGGCACACGCAGCTCAAGTGAATTAACATGACCTGCGTCGGTGTGCCGGGGGTGGCGGCGGGTGATGGTCACATTGGGAAAACGGGACATACCAGGCGTGACCGTCGGATGGGGGTCACAGGAGAAAGGGGGACACGAGCGCTCGATAAAACTAGAAGTACTTAAAGGAGTACAATAACACACACGTACCCGTTCTCCGGTTCAGATTGATGCCGGTGCAGTGGGCCAGTACTTTGAATGCGTAATGTGCAGAGATCAACGCAATTCATTTGGGCGGTAACACTAGACGTTATTTAGCTTTTACTTTTCCCCCCACTGATTATAAATCCTGCAGATTAGCGTATTTGTGTCGGGGAACCTTTTGATCAGGAGATCAGTGGGCGACCGGTAAGACGAAACATTCAACATTCAACATGCTGCTTGCTGTGTGGCAGAACCAGGGGGAACGGCAAAACAGGAAGCGGCCGCGCTCTTCACAGCGCGAAGACAGGCCGCCTCAAAACATTTGCCCTCCTGCACTTTGAAATCAGAACCAGTTTACTAAACCCTGTGGCCTGAGCTCTAACCCTTGACCTTTTGGCCCCCCGCCAGGAGAGCCGCCCTGCTTCTGTGGCGGAGTCGCCGGAGGTTGCGCCGGCTGCTGCCAGCTCGGAGCCAAGCCTCGCACCCCACAATGATTTTAAAACACGCCGGGCGCAGACCATCGCTAGCAAAGCTCTGGAAATCGAAGAGGTAAGATGAGCGTTCGCTCGGTTTGAGGGCCTGTTTGGCCCCCGCTGAATGGAGTTTATGTTGGCTTTTCCATAAGCACAAAGGAAACGATTAGGATTCATTATATTCAACCTTTCGCTTGAGCTCTACCAGGCTTGTTTTGCAATCGTTATTGCAGTGCGTACGTACACATGTTGATTTGAATGCAGCGGTACAACTGACTTGAAAAGTGGCCATTACTATAATGATTGCAAATGCATTCCACGCAATCTTTGAGACATTATGGCGTACCGACCAGAAGAGAGACAACCTTCGACGTGCTGCTACATCTGCAAGTTGCTTATTTTTTTTCCCCCCTGAACAAACCTTTCTCACTTTTTCTCTGCAAAGCAATGGAGATTCATGGGAAATGTAGTCATTGGAGGCCAACTTCCCTCCCGCAAGCTCCTAATTGGGACTTGCAGAATGATTGCCGTCCAGAAGGGCGGATGAGTCGGCAGAACGCTCTTAATGAACCACAGGTTGCGATGCTCCTCGAGGCGTGTTGCTATTCCACCACCACCACCACCACCACCCTCATCGTGGCCCGCTACAGTACCACTTATCTCTTCCCGTTAAAACGCGACCGAATCTGCCCCGCGGGACGCAAGGAGGGACCACCCACCGCGGCGCCGCGTCTCTTGGCACCAGCGCGCGGTATGCTTAGTCTGCCGTTCCCCAACCAGAATACAGTTGTGTTGTGGCGAGGGCCCTTACTGTAACGTCTGCCCCTAGTCTGGGCTCCACACACCCACACACACACACACACACACCCACACACACACACACACAACACACACTCTGATCCATCACTGCTCTGGAAGGCAGCCTTGGGTCGCGAGAGGTTTAGTGGGTTATTATATAGTGGGAGTAAGAGATGGACAGATGTCTACACCACATGTCCTCTGTCAGTTCTCAGACCGGTTTTTCTTTCTATCACCTCGGAACAAGGCGACGCAAAACCAAATAACTCACAGCGCTGGCCCAAAGCAACCCGCAACGTGCCGTATCGCATAATTTCTGCGCATCTGTGCGAGGTTTTCAGGGTTATGGAAAGGCAATGCGCAAAAAATCTAAATCTCTTGACGCTGGAAAACGTACGGTATCGCGTGCTGTAATTACACTTGAGTGGGGAGTTGTACGGAGAAGCCTCCAATTGTTGTTACCACCGGAGAGATAGATGGTTGAGTTTGACCGGCGGAGACAAACTTGATACTTGAAACAGTTGAGTCAGGGCCCGGAGGAAGTAAACGTATGTAGACGGTGAAGCACACACCAAAATACAAAAACAAGCTGATTGCGTTATTGTAGAAGCCGTAGCTATCCAAGCCCTGGCTAAGTGCCTGGCAGTGATTTCCAGAGTCCATTCATTATTTCAATCAGTGCAAATGAAACATATCCATTTTAGCTATTAGCCCGCTCTCCGTCGAGAGGTCCGGTTTGCAGCTTGAGTGATTAAAATGGCTCTTTTAATATCCCCTAATGTGTACCAGCCGTCCACTCATTACCCCGCTTCCCCTGTTAGGCCGGACCCCCGCCTGCATCGCCGCTCATTTGAGCAGAGCCCCCGTGTGTGTGTGTGTGTGTGTGTGTGTGTGTGTGTGTGTGTGTGTGTGTGTGTGTGTGTGTGTGTGTGTGTGTGT
>JAOPJH010000138.1:4967125-4977864 GCA_027122575.1 Merluccius polylepis | reverse complement strand
GTGTGTGTGTGTGTGTGTGTGTGTGTGTGTGTGTGTGTGTGTGTGTGTGTGTGTGTGTGTGTGTGTGTGTGCGTATGTGCGTACGAGAGACCGTCAGAACAACATGCTGGAGCTGGCTCATCCAGGGTGCTATCAGGATGGGGGAGACAGAGGAGAGAAGGAAAGTGAGTTGCGGAGGAGGAAGAGAGAGAAGGTATAGGATAGGATGGGAAGGCTGCAGGCACCGCGTCTCTCTCTCATTTAATTGGCAGGTAGAGCGAAGATTTTCTCCCCCCTTCAGGAGCGCATGGCAGACTGTGTCGTTATTTCTGATTCTCGTCTACCTGTGTCCAGTCCACACAAATCTGCACACCTGTGGAGTTGAGGAGTTTCAGCCGGTACGAACAGTTTTACGGTTTATATTATTTTTTATATTATTTTTTAATATAACCCCCATTTTTTTAATATAACCGAACCCCCAAAAGCAAATAAAAATTTGCTTTTGGGGGTTCTGTTTATTTAGTCTTTAGTCATTTAGCAGACACTTTAATCAAAAGTGACATTGTGATTTTTATTTTAGCTTCATGTCATCAATGAGCAGGTATGGGATGGGCATCTTGCTCAAGGGTGCCTCACCTACAGACAATGGGGTTTGAACCCAGAACCTTTCAATTGGGAGTCAAACAGTGATTCTACGGCCTTCCAGGCAGTGAACAATACAATATCAATGACTGTTGTTATAATGTGATATTGTAAAACCTTCACACACCATTTCCCAGCGTAAGCCTCTTGCCACACGTCACATTTGCATCCTGAGCAAATTACAAAATCGCCGTCCCACAAGCATTAGTTGTTTTTAATGTAGTTTTTCATTTTCATGACAATGTACGCTCAATGTACCCACATTTCTGGCGGGCTTTGAACCACGAGAAGTTGCCGTTAAAGCAAACCCAGTGGCCGTTCAGGGTGAAGCGATGGTCTTGAAAGTAAGACGCATAATAGCGAGTTAGGCCCTTGGTCCGGAGGCAGATGCACGCACGTCACCGCCTGCCCACGTAGTCATAAACTTTACTGTACTACTGACGGGAATGAGACGATGCGGTGGTTAACCTCACCTCCCGGTGTGACCTTGCTGCTCACCGCTGTCCACTGGCTTCTGGTCCTTGGTGCGCTCAAGGTTCAGAAGAATCCAGAGCTTCATGTGGGTTTCATCTATTTTGTATTGTTTTTACTGCGTTAAGACCATGTTCACTTGGTGATTCGTTCACTTTTGTGATGGTGGGGTTTAGTGAGACTAGGTCAATCATGCAAAACATTTTGTTACATTACATAAACTACTGCCCCACCAAAGGAGTGTCTCTTGGTTAACTATTATAGGAATACTATATATAAGTATAAGTCATGATACAAAGTCATAATGTTATTTTGTTAACAATGTGAACAACTTTTCAATGTCAAGTAAACACATTAAGTCCTTAAATTGCAATACGTATGTTGTTGTTGGCAGTTAGCGTTTTTCTTCTCTTAGTTGGCTCTTAGTAGTTAAAAATGGGATTTCTTTCCTCTTAAAACAATCATATGGATAAATGTATTATCATAATAATGATGGGGAATTTTACACAATATCGATACATATCACAATATGCTTATGAATTCAAAATACCATTCTTAACAGTAACTAACTGAGGGTCATTAGATTGAAGTATATGGAAATGTAAAGTATTGTATTGGACTAGAACTAGCTACCCCTGCTACAAAGGCCCTAACTTCATCTGCCACGGGACAGGTGAACTCTGAGGGACCCGCTCTCCCAGACGGCTCCTGACTTTAGGGCCACCTGATGGGCTGGTGTGAAAGCCAGGCCAGACCCTGGCCTCTAGGAAGCATCAAATACAGCATAGACCCCCCCCCCCCCCTCTCTCTCTCTCCCACCTCCTCCCTACAGGTGATAAAGGTTTAGTGGTCTTGCACCTGGGCCGCTAATAAAGAGGTTAACAGTCGTTTTGTTCAGGCAGTAAAACCAAAAAAAAAAAAAGAGAAAAGAGAAAAGAAAAGAAAAAAAGGCAGAAGCAGGACCAGGGAGCTTGTTGCAACGTTGTGTGGGAGAACATAACAGCGAACACACCACTGGGACACCTCGGCCCGTCTTTGTTTCGGTGCATACAGCCACATGCGCGCACACACACGCACACACACACACACACAAACACCTGTTTCTTGGAACACACCTGAATGCCCGGAATGGGTTTGCTAAGTTCACAGAGGAGGCGTTGGAAAGGAGAGCGTGCATCTGGAGAGGTGTGTTCACAGCTTGTGGAACGAATCGTTCCCATGTTCCCTCACACACACACACGTACACACGCACGCACACACGCACGCACACACACATGCACACACACACACACACACACACACACACAGACACACACAGGGAGTTCTGAGATTTGGGTCTGAAAGGGGCTTGTGTGTGTTTTTTCAGATCATCAGTCACAGATTTGTATGGTAGCCTTTTTGGTTACTTGGTGTGCTTCTAGCCATGTTAATGTTATATGATTCACACAAATATGAATTAATTATATTTTTATTTATGTAATGAATCTATTATTCAATTTTTGTATTTATTAACATATTATTATTTATTATTATTATTATTATTATTATTATTATTGTTGTGATTATTATTCATATATTAATATTCATTATTATTAATATATATATTAATTCCTCAGTTGTATTCATGTGGTGTATTTCTCTGTGTTTCCGGGGTGCAGCTGTACGCGCGGGACTGCCAGACGTTCGGCACGGTGGTGAAGCTGCTGGTGGACAAGAAGCCCAGCCTGGAGGAGCTGCTGCAGGGCCCGCTGAGGGACAACCTCACCGAGCTCAAGCGCCGCTGCCTGGACGACCTCAAGCACTTCATCGAGGAGCTGGACCGGCTGAACGCCGCCGAGGCCGACACATAAGAGCGCACCTCAGCTGCAAGGAGAGACGTATACACAAACCACGCCGTGGCGGTCTTCAGAGTAACACGTGTGCCGGGTTCGGAGAGACTACAGGCCGATGATGCTGCCTTGGAGCCGTTTTCTATCGTCGTGTAGTTAGGGCAATTGATACCTAATGTCAATGTATATTTGTGGTGTATCAAAGGAAAAAAAAAAAAAGAGTTGGCATTCACTTTTAGATTTGTACAAAATATGGTGCACGTCATAAAAAATAACATTTTGACTGAAGCAAATATTTTCTGCCAGTGGACATTCCCTGTTGTATGTACGTTGATTGTTTTCACCGATGATTCTCTGTTGTTGAATGTTGATTTTAGGCATGTCTTAAGTCACACTTACTCCGGCCAGTCTAAGATGTAGCATATACATCAAGTATTACGACTTTTCCACACTGGCCAGATTTCATTTGTATATTGTATAACGGAACAGTGAAGATATACAGAGGAGCTATTTGATGCGGCGTTGTTAAATTCATGGATATTATTGATCTTAATAATAAAGTAGTGAACCATGTACAATGTATTTTTCTGTTTTTTTTCCCCTGACATTCGATTGAGCGGAAACCGATGGTTGAAGTCATGATATATATATTTTTATTACAATTATTCATCTTCGCCTTATATTCCAGTTTGTACATTTGTACAGATTACATTGATTTGTTTACAATACAAATTACCCTTAAATAGACCACACAGCCAGGCCCTATATTACATTAAAAAAAAGTTTCTTCTTGTGTAAAAGAAGCACAAGCCTATACAGAAGCAACACATTAGGAGCCTGGGTCATACTTATTTATAGATTTAACACCGTGATGTAAAAATGGCACTGCCAACTGGTTCATATTTTTGCCGTTTGACTACAAAACAGGTCTTCAAACTCAGGGGGAATGGGGGGGGGTATAAAAATAGCCATTTGGTTTATGAACTCTACAATATTTACATTCATATCCGTAATGTTAAATAACAATCTCAACTTACCTCTAAGTTATGCTTCATAAATAGGCATTACTCTGAATTACTTTGACTATGCTTACTAGTTTGTAAAGCTACAAAATAGTACGCTTGAAAGAATTGTGGATGTTTACCTTTTTGTTTTTTATACAATAGATCGATAATGTGAGTGCTGTACATTAATGTAGCAGTAATTGAGTCAAATAGTAATCAGGCAGTTAAGGCAAATTAAACAGTGGCAATGATAGGCGGGGAAAAGTGGCAGAGCATTCCCTAAAATGAGAAGTATTAACGATGAGTCTATGAAATGATGCAGTTCTTGCCCTTGTGTCCCTTCTTTTTGGATTTAGTCCGTGGGCCGTAGGGCGGTGAGGGCATGCCGGCCACCGGGCTGGGCAGGTCATTGGTGTAATAGTGTCTTAGAGGCCGTGGCTGCGGAATGGGTTGACCCAGGAAAAATCCCTCTTCCTCGGAGTCAGAGGAGGAAGAGGAGCAGGTGGAGCACCAGTCGTCGTCCTCCCCGCACATCCCCAAGAACCTGTCCATAGCCGGGCCCTTCGCCAGGCCGTAGTCTGATCTAGCCAGGGGGTTGGGGCGGCCGTTGGGGGGCTGGCCGTACAAATCCTGGCTGCCCGTTTGTGCGGGAGGAGCGCGACCTTTGTGGTCCTCTCTGTAGTACATGAGGGCCCTCTCCTTGGGCACCAAATTAAGCGCGTTGTCGGAGCGAGATTTGCGGCTGCGACGTCTCCTGTGGTTGTGGTGGTGGTGGTGGCGGCCGGATTGAGACTCCCGGTCCTGCCCGTCAAAGTTGTAGACCCTCCGCCGAGTCCGTTCACTCATTGGAGGCTGGCGAACAGGAAGGTCACCATAGTGGCTGTTGTCCACCACGTCGTCGGAGAACTTGACTTGGTGCTGCCTGGTTTGGGAACGTGCTCTCCTGAGGGCCGGCACGTGAGGGAGCTGGGCCCTTTCCTCTGGTAGACGAGCCTCTTCTTCTGCTGGGCTGTTGTCCTCTGCCTCTTCGTCCTGCTCAGACACGAGACTTTTCAGAGAGTTGGCACTTCTGTGTAGCATAGACGAGTTGAGGGTCCCCATGTTGCTGGTCTTCTCACAGTCTTCTGTCTCCAGCTCTGCAAAGGAATATACCAAGGGGCCGTCCTTGCCATCACAATCTACCGAGGCCCCTAAGAGAAAGGGAAGGAAGGAAGAATGAGAATTGAAACTACGGTTAATGTATGGATTTAGTTTGAAAGGCATCGATTGTTATTCCTATGATCTCATGCGTTATTTCAGAAACAATAACTTCTGCTCACCGGTGATGTTAGAGAGAGCCAATGAGTCCATGGAGTCCCTCACAGTACTCTGATCCGTCTTCTTCAGCTCGTCGGTGATGCACTCCAGAGAGTCATCATACCACTGCTGCTCCTCCTCCTGGTAGCCCCCTCCAGCTCCATGATCCAGGTCCAGCTCCTGGATTTTCCGGCTACTGGCGGGGCCCGGATGGCTACCATAGGCTGAATCTCCGAGCCCATCCTGCGACTGGGCCCAGTACATGTCTGCCTGGTACTTCTTACTGGCTAGACTCTGGCTTCCCCTTCCTCCGCCACCACCATCACCACCACCCCCACCACCACTTCCCCCTGCCTTGGAGGACTCCTGCTTGGCGTTGACGTCTGCCTCGGTTATCCACACGTCCACGTTTGGCCGGGACTCCGGGTCTGCCTGCTGGAAGACCCCCTGCTCGCCGAACTTGAGCAGCAGCTGGGTCATGTAGTCCTCGTGCTCGGCCCACTCCTCCTCCTGGTCCTCGGGGCCCTCGGCCTCGTCGCCGCGGCCCCTCCAGAAGGGCTCGTCGGAGAGGCTCATGTGAGCCAGCTTGGTCAGGGTGTCATCGGCGTTGCCGCTCAAGCCGGGAAACTTGTAGTTAACGGAGGGCGAGAAGAGGAGCGACTGGCGGCACTGGTCGGCCGAGCGGCTGCTCTTGCCCATGCGCACGCTGCGGCGAGACTCCCGGGGGCGGGCCGACTGGAAAGCGGAGTCGGAGGAGTCGGACGCGTGGACGTCCTCGCCCAGGCTGCAGGCCTTGGAACAGTAGATACGGCCCTGGCGCGGCAGGAAGGGGCAGCCCAGGAGGGAGCTCTTGCACTGGGCACAGCTGAAGCAGGTCTCGGTGGCGTGCCAGTGGAGCCCGTCGTATGTCATTTGAGCGTGATCCACACCTGGAAATCAAATGAAAGGGCTTATTATAAGGGCTTTGACAGAAATCCATAACAGCCTTTCTATTTTCTTCAGGCTGTACTTTTTCCAACTTGTTTTTATTGCAAGTTGTTTTATTTTCACTTGTCAGTTTAAAATGTATGTTTGTTTTCAGAAATAATCTCAAGACACATCTGGCATTCGTGTCTGGAACACACATTTTTGAAGTAAAAAATGCCGCCTTACCGATGTGTTCTCCGCACGCTTCGCAGTACTCCGCGTAGAGGGACTCGAAGCACCCGCAGCAGTACGGCCCGCCGTCCTTCATGATGTAGCGCTGGCCGCCCAGAATCGTCTCGCATTCGAAACACGCAAAGTGCTTCATGTGCCAGTGGCGGCCCTCTGCTTCTGTGCACTCATCGGCGAAAATAATCTGGGGGAGGACGCAAACACAAACACACACTGGATGAGATGAAGAACACCCTCCTTAATGCTTGGGGGGGGGGGCAGGATGGTCTAGTGAGGTGTCTGACTCCCTAGATGAAAGGTTTCGGTGTTCAAACCCCAATGTCCAATGCCCACAGTCCTGTAGGCGTCCTTGGGCAAGATGCTAAACCTGCTCATACCCATACTACCTAATGGCCTGTATCTAAAAATAAATGCACTGGAAGTCCCTTTGGATAAAAGCTTCTGTGAAAGGTCCTCTGTTAGAGCAAGATTGTGAGTCACACTAGTTCACAAAAGCACTTCGCCGAGGTCTATAATCATTCCTCCGTTGCTCCATGCTACATCGTGTTCCTTAGCATTCCTCCTCCCCCCGGTGCTCACCTCGTCGCAGGCAGAGCAGCGGGGCTTGAGCAGCTCCGCGTGGTGCCTTCCGCAGTGGATCTTCCCCTCCTGGTAGAAGTAGATGAGATCCACCAGCAGCTCACTGCAGGTGGAGCAGGAGAAGCAGGCCGGGTGCCAGCACGGAGCGGGACCGGGACCCGCCCTGGACACAAACACCGCCATCTCGCCACCGTTGATGTTCTCGCCACACTGTAATATAAATATGAATACAGGTCAGGGTTGTGATTCCTTACCAACACATTGGTGTGTGTTCGTAACACTATCCGGTGACACCACTACCAAGAAGATATACATTGAGGCTCACGCTATGCCCTTCTGCTAATGTAATCCACAGCCTGCACCGTAGACACTAGGATCATATGGCCAGAGAGTCGTTACACACCTTATTGACGAAAGGGGGATACATGTGAGGTCCTTCTGTGCGTGCGTGTGCGTGTGCGTGTGTGTGTGTCAGTTTTTGGTGTACAGTGTAGGACAACTGTTGACAAGATGAATTATGGCCGCGGGGTGTTCATAACAGCAGTCCCATTCTGCCTGGCGTGTTTTTCTTTTCTGTCCGCTCTATGTGGGCCATGTGGGGACACGAGCATTTTCCAGTTGACTTCCAGTAATTTCACACAAGCTGTCAAACATATAAGACCGCGTGGAAACTTTTTCTCCTGGTGCAGAGAGAGGACACTGGTTTATTGGGGGGCACTCCATCAGGGGGACTGTTTTGACAAAATATACTGGTCATCCTTGAGCTGCTGAATAATCCCTGCAAGGAGGCAACAGGACACTGTACCGCCTTGTGTAATGGAGAATATTATGTACAGAATGAGGCATAGAGACTGTCCCTTATACTTTAACTGTACCTTTTGGGTTCATGTTGGAAACTTAACGTTGCATACTTGCCAAATACTGAAACTGGCTGTATATTGTGTAGTGACCTTTAAAAGTCATAAAGTTTCCTCACTGAGCCTGCACTGCCCAAGTGTTTATAGTAGATGGCATGCTGTCTGATCTCAGCAGGGGGTTGTCCTGTGGAGCATCAAGTTAACACTGTGATGGCGCGGGTATGGCGGCGGTGCTACGTACGTGCTCACAGGCGCTGTGCAGAAGGTTGCGAGGCAGCAGTTTGAGGGTCCCTCTCCCCAGCGCCTCCTTCTTCCTCTGAACGCTGAACATGTGGAGCTCGTTCTTCTCCTCCTCGGTGAGGGAGTGACAGTAACGCACCTAGGGAACAAGGAACATGAAATGATGTTGGCTGGCTTGTTTGGTGTTGCGCCAAAATAGTACTGTATTGGTACAGGTGAGTAGTAGGAGTTTTTAAGAAACAAGAACAATTTGTTTTCTTGACATTTTCGTGCTGAAATTATCTGGATTTAAAAGAAACTTCACACCTATTTTTTATTGTGATGACCATTTATTTCGATGTTATAAGTGGGAATAGCGCATTAACATCATGCATTCTTGATTTTTTTTTTAAAGAAGAAGAAAAAAGGGGGTCTTGTCGCAAATCCAATGGCAGGACTGTTCTTGTCAGGTCATCAAAAGAGGTTATAAAGTGAGTTAAGTATGAGAAAGGGCAGAGTAGCATACCGAAGCATGCAGAACAAAGGCAACTCTTGACCCTAACATGCCCTTCCTACCCTCCTCCCTGAAGCACACACACACACACACACGCACACACACACACACGCTTGAACACACACACACACACCTCTCGTCTCCCATTGAGAACCTCATCTTTTACAACAGCCCCCCTTTTTTTCGATGTACCTCAAAAAACTAAAAAACTAAACCCAGAACGCGAAGCGGGGAAAGCAGGCGTTTACACAAACAAAAGCCTGTTTAGAGAGGAATCACGGAGACCAGCGCAAACACAGACAAGAGCAATGTGGTGCTCAGGCGGTGGTGCCACTGTGGTGGTGGTGGTGGTGGTGGCATCACATAAAGCCTCCTTCAACCAGCAAGCCCCTCTCTCTCTCTCTCGCTCTCTCTCTCTCCCCCCCCCCCCCCACTGAGACGACCTCGTAAAAACCCCAGTGCTATGACAGGAATCTGGTTGGCAGGGGCTCCCGGCAAACATCATAAAATCATCCAGTAAGGACTCGCATTGTGCCCACACCGCACTACAAAGCAACATGATTGTGAGACAATGAAATTCCATCCCCCGGACCGGACCCTCGGTTAAACGCCTGTGACGGTTAAACGAACGCCAAGTCGCTCACATGAGTGGCGGTGGGCTTTCGACATGCGGATTGTGTGGGTTTTCTAGCTGGCGGGAGACTTTGCAGCCAAAATGGAGGGTGGGCAGACTGAGATATGGAGAAGGGGGATGTTGGGGAAAATGGATCCCTTGCAGTAACCAGTAACCATTGGTTTTAATGAGGAAGCCTGCTGGGATAGCATTTTATGATACTTGTATGCACATGCATACAAGTGGGGGACTGACACACACACACACACACACACACACACACACACACACACAAACTCACTTCTGCAAGTTAATCCTGATCAACTGGTGTGCATTTGAGAACATGTACCCTACAATATAAACCACCCACGGGATGTTTCCTACCTCATTATCGTGTGGGGGAAGCTGGTAGAGAAGCTGCTTAATTCTCAACTTCTCTCCTGGACTGTTGACGTAGGGCACCTTGTCCTCGGGCAGACAGGAGAAGTACAACTGCACCTGGAGAGGACAGAGCACAGAGTACAGTACAGAGGTTACACAACCAAACCCTTTTTTTTCTCGACACAATTTGGTTCAGAACAAAGAAACCAAAGTTTGGATTCATCAACAGTAACGCTCTCCCAATCTAGCAACTGCTCTTGTATTTTCCCTCCTATATTCTGAAATGGACGTGATCATGGGAGAGAAAAAACAACAATGTGTAATTTTACTGACTGTCGCAAGGAGAGTTTGGTTAAGTTCATGGAGCGTGGCCACCAACACTGCCAGACTTAGATTTTTCTTCTGGACTAAATGGAGCTCACAGTGGATGCACTGTTGGCGCTCATTTCTAGAAACATATATGGCATCTACTTGATGCTATGTATGCTATTATATGTTTCCCAATGGGTTTACGGTTTAGCTGCCAGACAAATGAGTCTCACAGGTATCGCATGTTATTCATCTAGGGTCCCTGACGACATTCATGTGTAGTCGAGACGTGGAATGAATTAATTCTCCTTTCACAAAAAGGTCCCTTCTCGCAGGTTTTTTTTTTTTTTTTTTTTGCGCTTGAGGGTTTACCAATGTTATCATAACAATATATAACATGAGACGGTAATGGATTAACCTGGAACCCGCTCATGTTTTAACCAAACAGTATTTATGAAATGTGGAAAAGCTTTCGGCAGACTAGTAGGTTCATTTGTGACGAGAAGGCGGCCTAGTACGTGTCTATTTATCATGTATATTGGACCGGCCCGGTGGAATCCGGGTGATTAAGCGCCCCTAGATGAGCTGCGGGCTCATTGGCTATATTTGAAACAGACATTATTTGCCCATAACTCAGACGGTCTCACTGCGAACTCTCATAACAAAGTGAGTTATTTCCCTTTGATCCGAGTCTAACCCAGCAGGATGAAATCAGTGTGAATAAACACACGGTGTATTATTCATCCCAGGGAAGTAGAGGAGGCTTGGGCGAGGAGGATTCATCATGTACCACCTCTCTATAGGGACAGGACAAAGCTGGCTGTCTCCGTCGTGTCTCAGTGGCACTTTGACCCTGGAGGGGGAGGCGGCCGCTGAGGGGGGCTATCCTTT
>JAOPJH010000138.1:4904640-4915266 GCA_027122575.1 Merluccius polylepis | reverse complement strand
GTGTGTGTGTGTGTGTGTGTGTGTGTGTGTGTGTGTGTGTGTGTGTGTGTGTGTGTGTGTGTGTGTGTGTGGGAGGGGGGGCAGTGTTTTAATATTGAATTCCACGGCTATCGCTAATCCATAGCAATTGTTCCCTGCCTATTTAAGCATAATTATGTCTGACTGGATGATGATAAATTAGAAGTACAGAAATACACCAGGGTCTGTGCTTGTTTTTGGCCATGTGTATGTTTTTTTAGACAACAGTCAAGGCCAATTTCCCAAATAACTTCTGGCTGTATATGTATATTGACAACACTCAATGCTCTCAATGCAATATCAAGAGAAGTAGTGCACAGAGAAAGGGAACCATAAGGAGCCCACTTCCTAGACAACAAAGTTAAATAATTTATATTTTTGCTCCTGTAAGCCATCGAACCCACTATATGCAGGATAAAGTCGGTATATGTATTATGCTTTTGTGGTACACGTACTCATACTGATTTCACATAGTCATGTATTTATTTTGGCTCAACATTAATATCACAAAGAAATGAAAATATAGATAGAATAGGACTTGGATAATATCCACTTTTAAAACGGGTTGCTAATACCGTTAAGTAGTTCTCCAAACTCTCTCCATCAAACACAACCTCCTTATTTACATATTTAACCGTTCCCTTGCTCTGGCCAGATGAGTGGAAAACGATGAACGTTCTCAAAGTTAAGGAGGGAAAATTGCAAGAGGATTGCTCCTATTTTGACTCGGGATTTTTTTTACAGTACAGTATTTCATCTGACTTGAGTGTTTATTAGCCTAAGTAAGTGGATACTGGTATGTTGTGTAAGTGGAAGCAGGTGTCCCTTCCTGTGCCTGGTATGTAGAGAGATATTCACTGCCGAGGGAATGTCTCTATCTACACATGTGCACTACAACTCACATGTTCTTTATTTAACAAGGAAAATATTTTATTACGGTTACCCATATCGGATTTTGACCCATGTTGCTCAATACGCCAATCCACCTCAGTGAAATCCCAGCTTTTGCCGTTGTAAACAGAATTCTTAGGCGATCACAAGTATGGATATTTCACTGAGTTTAATTGATGTACTACTGAGACCACATACTCTGTGGCAGGCCACTGTGGTGTGTAGATGCATATTTGTCTGACGTTCAGTATTTTTCGAGGGTGGGGGGGGGGGGGGTAGTAAATTGCTGCCTCTGCTCACACCGCTACTGTCAATCATGGCGTATCTCTAGTGAATGTGTGTTTCCTGTATAGCACAGTAGTCTGTCACAATAGCTTTTTTTAAACTGGTAACTGGAGATACATCTAAATTGGCTTTTTAGAAACGTTCTTTTTTTGGTATTTTTGCATCAACATAATATGATGGCCCCGTATTGTAATAATAATAATAATACATTTAATTTGATGGCGCCTTTCAAGTCACCCAAGGTCACCTTACAGAAAATAAAGTAATGGATGATGCAAATGGATAAAAGTATTTTTAAAACATTATTCCCCATCTATAAAGGGGGAATCATTTACACCGTGGTACTGCCATTATTGTTTACTGTTCATTATTTCTCTGTTCTAACAACATGGGGTTAACCACCTGATTCAGGGACAGAGTGAGGCTGTGCTAATTCAATTGTCACGGCCCAGATACGCTTGGCAGTCTCTACATTCAACTATGTTCACAATCATCGACGGCCAATGTTTGTTATTTTGCATAATGGACCAAAATAACAACTGTGAGAAGAACACATAATGAACTGACCCTATCAGGTTACCTAAATAGAAAGAAGCAAAACAAAGGAAAAGTCATTGTAGAGTCCTTGTACCGAGTTATAAAGATACCGGCTGCATTGCTTCCACTGGGTTGAGAGATAGAGGATACAAACAGCTTTACAAAGCCTTCTAAGACATGCTAGAGACATCATGAAGAATAATAATAACTCAATTCATTTGATATTAGTATTTAATGCATTGATTGAGAAGACTTGGAAGAGCTCTTCAAGTCATTTTCAATATATCCTACGTGTGCATTTTTCCTCTCAGCACCCCTCTATGTAACAGTAGAGTCTATGGATTAGTGGCTGCTCTGATATTGCCTTGATCTGCCCCTAATCCCGCTTAGACAAAACATGTCCGACAACATCTCAGACGATGTAAAGACTGTTTCTATTCATCCTGTGAAAGCAGAAGGTTGCCTGAAACAGAGGAGTCCTTCTGGCTCTCTGCAGTATCAATCACTGGTCCTTAAGGCCACGAGTGGCGGACAACGGGCAGTGTCAACGGGGCCGAGGCCCAGGTAGGCAACGGGATAGGCCTAATCCCCGCCAAGTACCAACGTTGCTGTCAGACTAAAGGCACAACAGGGGGTATCAATAAAAGAGCAGGACCTTTGGGGGGCCGCTTTAATCGGGGGTGAAACCAGAGCAGCCCTCTGTCACGGAGACTTGTTTATGACCACAAGGGGGATTAAGGTATTGCTAGGCTAAGAACAACTTTGATCACGGCAGCGGACTCCCGGGGTGCACAAAGGCTTGGAGATCAAGCCGACGCAACAATTACTAGCCGACGTAGGCTCATTAGACAGAGGGGTGCTGGGTCGCGTTCCAGACAAACCCAACCCCCCTCTGGTCTGCCACGCATACACAAACACACACACACACAACCAGCCAGTGGGGCTGGAGCCTTTGATAGCATCAGACTGAACATCTTACCTCCAACCGCTGCCCAAACCGGCGCCAGGCTAAGCACTGCGTCAGTTAGGCCAGTACCAGGCATGGATCATATCCTGAGCGCTGTACCACCGGTTTGTTCCAGAATGCTCTGGCATGTTCTGGTATCTCCCAGAACCTAGCTGAGACCGGTTTCTCATCAGAGAGCTCCCAGGGGAGGAACCTAAGTTGACGTCTCTGACCCCTCGTCGGCGAGCTATGGGCTGACCCACGCAGATGGGCTGAGATCTGCCAAGACTGTGATGATTGTATCTCAAAGGGGGTTGCAGGGTCCATTCCACTGCCCCGGTTATTTGGCTCGGTTATTTCTTTGCTCTTATCCCCAAGGCCCGTGCAGCTAACCTTTAAAACCAACCGATGGTTGAGTTGTGGCTCAAACATGACATTATTACGATGTCTAAGTGTGGTATTGTTAACATCTCGCCAAAGAAATGTTCTTTTTGATTCTCATAATCACGCTGATTTATTGAATTAATATCCTTGTATACACAGAAATATTTCATCCGTAGTGTGTTCTTGGCATAGATCACTTTTATTGCTAAAATGAGCATGAACAGTACGCCATAAAGTATAAGAGCACGTGAACTCAAAGGCTATATAAGAGACATGGATGGAACAGGAAACATAATCATCCTCATAGTTCTTGCGATGATATTCTTCTGATATTGACCTAGATCAGCAATTTACACTATTTACTCTATTTAACCCAAAGGTAGTTTAAAATAACTGATTTACTGTGAAATGACTTGACTTCTCCTCTTTGTGCACTCACTTGAAGCTTGATCCCATGGAATGTTCCAGCACTTATATTCCTGAAATGTATAGCTTTAGTGCAGGATAAATATACCCACCATTTCCTCCCTTCAATCCTGTACAATTTGCCCGTACGCATTTTATCTTTAAATCGACAGTAAGGTCCATTTATATCTGAGGTTTCACGAAAAACTCTGGTATTCTGGTTGCAGCTGCAGTTGTTTCATACCGTCACTCATTCCCATTAACGGCGCAAAAGTATTATATTCATGAAACAATTCATGAATCATGAACACGAAAAAAGAAAGTGCGTCTACGTGGAGTACTTAAATTAAAAGTGTCAAGTTTGCCACCCTCCTCCACTCACTCCACTTCAGTTTCGTATATCGAAATCCCCTTTCAGGCGATATTGTTTCATTGCGGAGCTACGGTTACACACGACCGGACCACAGGTCACAGATGATTGGTGACTTGTGGAAGCCCTGTCATGTAAAAACACGCCCTGGCATTTTCCTTAAGTTTATACTGTCTGACCGTCTCCAACTGCAATCTGCGCGTCACGCTCTAAGTTAGACCACAAAATCAACGGGGCGACCTCCGACCGGACCGCCGCCCATGCCCTCTTAACCCCCGGGAGGTCGAGTGAAGCTAGGGTTACTCACCAAATGTCTGGGGAAGAAGGGGGGGGGGGGGGTCACCGTGGGGTCAATGTACCTGTAAACATGGAAGTGGAGAGGACGAGGCGGAGGGCGAGCTTCTGTTGTCGGCCTAACATTTGGCTTTTATTAGCGTGGTACGAGGTCGGGGGAGGTCGGTGTTACACTAGCTTCCAGAGAAACCGGGCCAGAACGAAACCGCTCATAGCACAGGGGGTATAGTTTAGGAGGTACTCTACCCTTATCAGGTCCGCTGTTTTACAACCCCTCCAAGAGTCCTCCGTTATAAGATCCCGGGGTAGTTACAGAGGTCTAGATCTCTTCAAATTTCTCAAAACAGCTGTTTTGCATTCCAGATGTTCTCCTGATTTTTGGGGTGCTTATCGCCCAAACGTAGCTCACATTAAATCATCATGGTCGCTATTCTTTCACATAAAAATGTGACAAACAACAAAATTCCCTTGACATAATCAATGGTGTTCGTGTTTGAGCAATAGACCACATAATGACGATTATTGCTTTCAGCTGCCAAGCACCATTGATACTATCCACTGTGTGTATTTGTATTGGGTTTTTCTACGGGAAAACAAAGCTGCCACCAACACAAACATATCCGCAGTGTTTTGGTGAAACTGTCCAAGGCTGTGTGATGATTGACAGGGAATACGCAAAGATAACTGAATGTTTTCCTCCCCTCCAGACTCCCCACTGAATCCGCAGAAAGGAAATCTGACAGTTTTTTGATAAAAATCAACAGCAAACAAAGGGAACGGTCTCGTTTTGGCAGGAAATCAAACCATGCGAAGCCAAACAACTCTGAAGAGCTGTCATACAGAGAGGGGGTAGATGAGGGAATGTATTTGTAATGGGGTGATAAGTTTGCTATGCACGTACAACCGACCTATGCAATGTTGGTGGACCGACTTGTAAAATAATATTTTCACATGATTGCAAATGTGATTTCGTAACCATTTCCGTGACCTACCTTAGTGATAGTACACTATGAACACTGCATAGAGCAGCAGCACGTTGCTTTTAAACAAGAACAAACTCAAACAAGGATCATTTGCATTTAATACAATTATCCTACATGAGATTACCCTTTATGTGTATTATAGACCAGAAGTCACATGCACCGTCTTTCACAATAAAACACCACATGACCATCTGAGTAAGGTCGTGGTCAGGACAGCATTTGGTGAACAGCTGACCTGGGTGTCACATGACTTCCTCTACAGTACCACCACGCTAACCCACATAACCACATATTTCAAGAAGTGGGGTTTTATTCAAAATAAACCAAGGAGCACAGAAATATACAGACACCGTTGTACTGTTTAATTGCTGGTCTCTTGTCCTCTATGAGTTATCGCATATCTCTCTGTCTCTCTCTCTCTGTCTCTCTCTCTGTCTCTCTCTTTCTCTCGCGCTCTTTCGCTCTCTTTCTCAAAGCCACCTCCATTTTCTCTCATTCACACTGGGGTTTTGAAAACCATGGAGGTATTTTCTCAAGGCTTTCCCAATGTTTTCCCAAACAGCCGGCTGAGTGTATAATGCGCCTGTTATGGCCCGATAATCCCTGAACTTTACATTACCTGCGGTTCGTAAACTGTACTAAAACGGGTCAGCGGCTGACACGGGCAAAGGCCATATTTCCACACATCGCCGGTCCATACTCCATTATTACGCCAGATTATAGAAGGATTTGACGTTTTATTGGATTTTTCTAATTTATTAGATTTCACTATACATGGAAAGGAGACCCAACTGTTTTAATATCCCATTTTGCATCCGTGAGGCGCCGTGTGAAAACATCGCTCATGAGAACTAAATACATGAACCTCTCCAGAATAATCCTTCGGCGGTCAGAAAGCGCCTGGAGTTGTAGCGTTAGTTCGTCTGATACTCACGGCTCCTCAGAGCGTCCTGCTCATGTAAACAGCAGGAAGAGGAAGGGGAAGGGAAAGTCATTTCTTGACAGCTTTTTTCTTAATCTAGATTATCTCAAGCCATCTTGTCATGGTAGTTCAGCATCATGTTTAGTTTAAAAACAGTGCTCCGAATAAACGGTTTCCCACATTGGTTTTCCCTCACGTTCTGCCTTTGTGTTTTTGACACAAAGAAAAGAGTAACTCTCCAAAAGGTACTGGGTTCGATCCCCAATGTCCACAACCTGTAGTAGGCATCCTTACACACACACTTACACACACACACGCACACACACACACACACAGACACACACACCCTGTTTTGGCTCTTCTCTGTACAAAGTTATTTTGTTCTGGTTCAAGTTTAAATTCCTGCTCACCAAGTGTTTATGTCTTAATCAAAGGCCGCTAGCTGTAACATTGTTTCTATTAATCTCTCAATGCTGTTTCAGGAAGTCATTCATCTGCAAGGGGAGTGTGTTTGTGTGTGTGAGTGTGTGTGTGTGTGTGTGTGTGTGTGTGTGTGTGTGTGTGTGTCTGTGGGGGCGGGGGTATGGTGGCTCCTCAGGGCGTTCAGATGATGACAAGCAGGGGAGATGGATCAAAGAGTTTCCTTATTAAATGTAGGCCTCATGTCATGTTGCATGGAATTACAGGCGACAATATTTCAAACCGTGTGATACTTTTGTTTGGCGTTCAAAGCTGGCCTGGTTTCGTAACGTTTGAGTCGTCTTGCTCAATAGAAGTTGCGTCATGTAAAAAAAAAAAAGTAAGTAAAGTGAAACTTATATCGGTAACGCGTCTATCGATCTATCGGTCTGTCTGCCTGTTTGTCTGTCTGTGTATCTGTCAACCTGTGTATATATCGGCCTGCCTGTCCGTCCATACGTCTGTCTGCCTGTCTGTCTCTCCATCAAACCATCCACCTCCATCCATCTGTGTACCCTCTGGTTCCTCCTATGAAGGAATGGCTGGCAATACATATAATGAATAAATAGAAAGTGTCATTATAACATAAGAACAGGACTGAACTACGGACGATGGACAAAAAGTAAATTAGGCTCCTCCTCTTCTGTCCAGCCCACCGGTACACCTGCAGAAACACCCTCCTGTCCAGCAACCCCATTTGGACAAGTTTCCACTTTTTGGTTTCGTGCAGGGTTTTTTTTTCATCCTAAATGCAGAAGGTCCGGTATTCCTGGAATGTCTGGTTCTGGTGATTGACTGAAACCTTGATTTCAGCCCATGAGCAAGAGGATTACCTGGACCAGACAGCCTGGCCTTCATCCTGCATTAAGCCCCCCGATCCCTTTGTCCTTTGAGAATGCCATTGACCATGTCCATGTGTGTCGATGTGAGCTGTTGAACCCAGCCGCAAGTGGCACTGGGGGGGGGGGTGAACCTTACTTACTTCCTGGCCAACCTGTCCTACACAGGAAGTCGCTGCACCAAAGCGCTGCATTGAACCTCATTAAAAGTAATCAGCGGTTGGACCAGATAAGCCATGGCCTCCGCAGGGAGGGGAGAGAAAACGTAATTGACCTGCAGTGGTCCCCGAGCGGAGTAAGGGGAAGGTGTGGTGAGGGATATTGGATGTAATCCGATCACTGTGATAACCAAATGTGTCCAATTTAGGGACCAGAAGACAATTAAAATATAGATATATTGTTATCCATCTTCTTTTGTTTTTAAAACACCCTCCAGAACCTCATTAAAACAAATGTGTTATACACTCTGTTGAGCAACTTCCTCAGCACAGAATCTGAATGTTAATATTTGCTTTAGTTTGTCTGTATGTCTATCTATCAGATTCTGTCATCTGAGTTGTGACAAATCCTTATGAGACTGACTTCCCAATCTGCTGATCTCTTTTCCAACATTTCAAATCCACATCAAAGACGGAGCCTTGCCAAGGAACCGGGGGAGTTGGGCATCGTCCCGTTGCCATGGCAACTAATCCATGACAACAGGAAGTAAAGAAGAAGAAGAAGAAGAAGAAGAAGAAGAAGAAGAAGAAGAAGAAGAAGAAGAAGAAGAAGAAGAAGAAGAAGAATGGAGGAGGATGAGAAAGTTGACGACGTTGTTGTAAGTGTTAAACTGTATTGTTGTTGGTTTGGTCAGCAATTGGACCCAAATCCACACTCACAGACCAGGATGAAACATGTCGTAGAGGGGGTTTAATATCTGTGTTTATAGGTGGTAAGGTAGTGGAGGGGGGTTAATATCTGTGTGTTTATAGGTGGGCTTGGCCAGTGCAGTCTGGTTTACATTTCAGTCTGACAGAGTAACACAAGCTAACAGTAATCTGGTGATACAACAGTGATGTATTGACAGTGGAAATGGGCTCTCACGTTTCTGCAGGTAGCTGGAATAATAGAGTGAGTGTGTGGAAAAGCTATGCATATACGAAACGCAAATTTTGCCCTCCTATTTATAGCGCGACACAATCAAGAAATATAATCTTTTTTTTGTTTAAAGAAACAAAGCACACGGCTGTACAGCGTGGGTGTATTTCTTCTGCCCGCTGTGAGCCTTAGAGGCTTACGACTGCGAGGTACTGGGCAGGACTCATTCAGCACGTACAACCTACAGCTTACAACTCAGTGCACCACTGTAAACCTTTACCATCCTAAATCAAACTGACTTTTAATTACACAAACACAAAGCAACAGGACCTGGTCTATGCTGTTTACAGAGCACTATTATGTATCCAGAGTTCGACTTGATATTTTAAACTGTTTACACTATCGGGGTTCAATCTTAAATATTATGGGGAGCGTCCAGTAGCGTCGTCGACGTCTTTTTTCAAGCACCAGCTGACTCCAACGCTAAATGGCACCGACAGTTGTGCTCGTGTCGGTTGGCAAGCGAGATAAAAACACCCATTCATTATTGCACTTAAGTCCCCACACACCCCCCTTATATCTCACCTCCAGCTGTGCGGTGATTTATGTTCCTGCCGTGTCTGTTTGGCCCGGCCTGTCACATACTGTATGTTTGCCCCGTTCCACCGAGTCACTTTATCACACAAATAATGGGTAAATCAAGCGCTGCCAGACTGACTTCATCCACTGCCCCCCCCCCACCTCATCCACCCTTCACCTGCAAAACTTTTGTGGGGGGGGGGGGGGGGCTCTGGTCATGCTTCTGTTTAGCTTACACTTACAATGTCAACATGGAAAGGATTTGTAGTTAAGTTAAGACAAATTAGTTAGGCGCTATCCATGTAAAATGGTCGATTATGAACATTTACAATGTCACCCCTTCTTGTGTCAAGTTGTAGAAGGTAAGATACCTCATTCAAAAATAAAACGAGGGACTTTCCAAACATACAAGTTTAGTCCTTGTTCTAATATAGGCATAATTAGTGGAATAAATAAAGAGAAACACGTCCATTCATCTGTTTAGCATTTGGTGTTCTTTGCAGAGAGAGACCACAGGAACGAACAACATCTTGAGGATTGCTGCAATGACATAATCTTTGTCGGGGACTTGTAAAAAACAAGTGTTTTATCATTTTTCTCCTGGCAGTCCAACACACACACACACACACACACACACACACACAGTGTCTTGAGGAGAAACTACACACCAGATACCAGAACTCATTCTGTACCGCATGCAGAACCTCAAACCCAAAGCACCCATAGCTTCACAAAGCAGTGTTGTCACTTATCTACAGTTTACCGCCAATAATAACCTCAATTTTACGATACCACTATGTGCCAAATGGGCACTGAATAGCAAGTGAATGTTTTTGAGCGTTGGATTTATAAATATATATATATAAATATATATATATATATATCATATTCATGTGGTGTATATTGTACATTATATACGCGAGCGAAGCCGTCTTCTCAACCTGCACACTTGAAACTCGTCGAATTTCAGCGCTTGGGATTTTGACCTTTGGCTAATTTCTGTACTGCACACACACAAAGAACACACACAGAGCGCAGCATCAAAGCGAGGGGTTGTGCACTCGACACACACACAAAAAAGCAGTGTGACATCCGAGCGCTAAGCTAATTAGCGATCACATCGCCGCCGACAGTCCGAGCGAGCAAATCCGCGGTCCTCCGGATCGCTGCGGTTAATGCTGTGTGTGCTGCCACTCATAACGCTGCAGAGGATCTAGGGACAGGAGATACTCGCAGGATACCTTGCATGACCCCCCCCCCGTTTACATACATGCAGACACACACACACACACACACACACACACAGAAACACGCACACACACATTCCTATTCCACCTCTTCCTTCCTCTCTTCTACAATTTGTCTTCTACACCCCCCCCCCCCCCCTGTCACACTCCAATCAATGGTGAGTCACATGAGAGCAGGGTGGTTGAAGGTCTAATGTGTGTTTTGCAGGGGGAAACACACACACACACACACACACACACACACACACACCTTCAACAAGACCCGGAGGTAGAGAGAGAGAGGGGTAGAGGGAGAGAGAGAGAGAGAGAGAGCGAGAGAGAGAGAGAGGGGGGGGGGTAGAGAGAGAGAGAGGGAGAGGGAGAGAGAGAGAGAGGGAGAGAGAGAGAGAG
>JAOPJH010000138.1:4890892-4903474 GCA_027122575.1 Merluccius polylepis | reverse complement strand
TCTTTTCAAAAAGATTGCAAAAATAAATAGAGGTCAACCGGATGTGGCTCTTTGTTGAGAGGGCTACAGCGCCACCTCTCGTAACGGAGTCAGCCATGCTCCGGCCAGTTATCCGATTCTCTGAACGGCATGTATACTCAGACAAATGATCCGGTCCTACGCATGTCATTATCAGATACGATCAGAAATTCGAATTTCTTGCTGCATGTAAATGTACTGAGTGTGCGGGGTTAGAGGTGGGATTATGCAAATGAGGGAGCTAATGGGATTACCGCGTGTGTGTTTACTGTAGCGGCCTTTTAGTGAGATTATGCTGGGTGTCGCATCGTCGATACGTTTAACGCGCTTACCTTTTGGTGGGGAAATCAAATGCCAACTGACGCTGCTTGTTAATTTTATAACCTCCGTTTGAACCCGTTGCTGCTGCCCACCCGGCCATGACCAATCATGGACGAGGGGGACAATGACACACTTTTCATATAGTTTAAATGTATGCACTTTTAAAGAAAATGAAGATTTGCTTAATTTACATTTTTTTAAAACACCCTCGTCTGGATGGAGCTGCAATCCATCCAGACAAATGGGATTTAGTTTGGGGGAGGCGTGAAGGGGTGTGTGGGTGGTTGGTGGAGGGGAGAGAGTGAGAGAGAGTGAGTGAGAGAGGGTGAGGGCCAGAGAGGGAGAGGGAGAGAGAGAGAGAGAGGAAGTCTGAATCGGCTGTTTGGTCACCGTTGGAAACCATGGGTTCTGTGGTCGGAGCGGCTGTTGACTCTGCCGCTTGTTGGAGGCTTAGCCATTTCCGCACGCTCTTGCTGGGGGGGGGTGACATCACCGTCCCCAAATAAAATGCACAATAACCTTTGGGGAGTACAGTGTGTGTGTGTGTGTGTGTGTGTGTGTGTGCACATGCGCTGGTTCACCCCCCCCAAGGCCTTCGACCAGCTCCAGAGCCGGAGCCAGGCCTGGCTGCCAGTGTGCGTCAGGGATTAGAGTCCCTTACAGCTGGGGCCGTTCCTGCTCCATCTGGGAGCCCCGAATGAAACATCAGCGAGACAGAAGGCCCCTGCACACTGAACTCTTAAGGGATCCAGGATTTGGGCCAATTAACCCACGCCTGTTTCCTTTCAGACCGTGCTGCTTCTCCTTTTCACAACCCCAATTGTTAAAACAATTGGGGTTGTGTTTTAATGAACGTCAGGCGTTTCCTGTTATGAGGATGAAATCATACTGGCCAGAAGGGGACTTGAAGGTTGTTTTTTTTAATGAGGAAGTTGGTTTGATAACATCTTATGGTTTTACACCAGGCTTACATTGATTTGTCTTCTTGGCGATTGAAAACACTGATCACTGCACAATCGCCCTGTCAATGAGGCCTTGACTTCACGGGTTATGCCCAATTTAGCTGTCATCTGTTCTAATGAATTACGATAAGGATGCCTGGCTCTGAATAAGGCCCTGCTGTGGATGTCCTAAGTCACTGATTTGCTTCAAAATAACCAAGCAGAAGTTTTCAAATATCTTTAGCGATTCTGTTTTTTAAAATATTCCCCGTTCTAGCGCCTTTTCCTCTACTGCGACCATCTTTCACACATTCAATGCGAGGACACAGTCTCTTTCTTTCCCCCGAAGGACGACTTTCCTTTTCGTAATGGGGGAATAATTAATTGGGGAAAAAAGCGTTTGTTTTTCGAGAGGCATGGCATCTACAAAGGCGTGAGTAATGGGATCCAGATGGCTCATTATATAATGGCATTTTACTACCAACCCTTTCTGGAGGCCAGCAGGTTTGGCTTGCTGGTGGTGGCTTGCTGGCGAGCGGACCACCACTAGGGGAGCCCCTGAGCACCGCAACACTGTTGAATGTCACAAGTAGGGGGTCATGACGTTCCTAACCTCGCCATTTCCCTAATGCATGATGATGATGTCTCCGTCACTGAGCACGGTCTGAGCAGATAGTGATCGGAAAGGTGGGGATGGGTTTGAATAATCAGCCTGATTTTGGCATGGTTTTTGGAAACATAGACTGTACCATCTGTCTGTCATTTTGGTTATGTCTCACTCTCCAAATGCTGGTCTCAGCTCAGTTCTGAAAACTGTGCACTAATGAGGAATGTGCACCCAAACGATCACACGCACACACACACACACGCACACGCACACACACACACACGAACACACACTGGACTTTTTCATTTTTATGCTAACTCATACCACATGCATAATATACAGTACACAGGGGAATATACTGCATACACTTGCGTACATGTTCTGATACGTGAGCCAGGAGAGGGGGGGGTCGGGGGGTAAAATTCTCGGGATAATCTTTTACAACAATTTTAACTGGAAATTCATTGAGTGCAGGTGTAAGATACGCCCCGAATAGCTGACATTCTAGCGTCAATCTTTCCCCTCAGGTTAGAAAGCCATGTAATGATGGTGATAGCACAAGAAACAGGTGTTACAGCTCCTCGCTCGGGGTGTCTTTGAAGGCAGCAGCATGGCAAGGAAAGATTGCGCATCACCGCTAAATTGTGTGAAATTACATACAGTTGCCGCGCTCAGAAATGAACTCATTCTAGTCTAGCTGAGCCAGCCTTTGTGGAGCTGTTGATGCTATGAATTATAGCATGACTGGGGTTTTTCTGAATCCGTACGCCACACAATGGCTTCCATTGACGGCCAGCCCTTGCCCACAGGGGGTTTACGGGGAGTTCACAGGGGTGGGATAGATGATAAAGCTGATCGGGAATTCATTTGCATGGCAAATTGTTGTTCATTAATACGATGTACTGCATGAAAAGCCATCAACTGCTTTCTTAACCTGAACCTCAAACGTTTTTTTTGTGTTTTTTTTCTTCTTGTTATACCAGGGGGGGATTTTTGCTACCTTTGAAAGCATCCCAGTCCTTACAATGAACACGGAGAGAGCAAAAGATCCATGCTGTTTCATTACCTTCAAATTCCACTGAATTGAAACCCTCAGCAAACGGCAAATTAGCTGAAACTATGTGTTACGTGGAGTGAAGATATGTTGGCTGGAGAGCCCCCTTGTTATTGGCTGTTAAATGTAAAGTACCAGTTGCGTGGCGTTCTGCCACCATGTCTCTCCTCTGCCACTAGCAAGAAGATTTACTGAAATGATTTACATTTTCATTTAACCATTAAAGCAGACTCTTGTATCCAAAGCAACTTACAAGTGAGCCTGAGAACATTCAAATACAATCAAAATTGGAGTATATATCACAATACCTATAACTATATCTAAAATATAAGTTTATATAACTATACAAATGTGTGAGAACGTGTGAGACCAAGTTGCTTGCTAGCTAGGAGTCAGAAAGATGAGGTCAGTAGATTCAATTGTAAAGTTTGAATTTTATTTAACATTTTTAATCTTAGGAGTTTTCTCTGGATAAATAAATAAATGCAGTAAAATAAATACAGTGAAGATACACAGACTCCGCTCAGAGCTCAGCACTCCATAACAATGCGATTTGCAATGGTTACTTCCATTACACGTCAGCCAGTCATTGCTCATTACGCCATAATGGTCTAAGATACAACCATGACTAAACCAAATTGAGAATCGCCACGTGAAATCAATTTGCATTCTGTGAAGGCCAGAAAACTCCAAACAATAATAACATTGTTAATAGACATGCCAGCAGGGACATATATTTGAATGACGATAAATCCTTCACAGCCATTTTTGTTCCACTAATTCATGTAAAAGCTATTATTATAGAGTAATCGCCAACCACAACAAAAATGACATACTCCCCCCTCCTCAAATACCGTATGCTTGTGTGGTAGATATGTAAATTAATATGCGTACAGACTATTTGTATGGAGGTATTATGATATGATGGTAAATTCAAATTCGACAAAAGAGTACAAATATTTATGTGGCCATAACATGTGTATGTGACTTTTATTCAGATAACTAGGGAAACATAATATTATTTTAAAAATAATGATTATCACTGTTTTATAGGCAGGGTGTAATTTAGTATGAAACAATGTGGAACAAAGTTACTTGGGTGACATTGTGTGGGTGATTGAGCAATGTTACTGTCAGGTGTCTTCATCTGTGGTCTATTTATGAAGAGCTACTTGGAAAGACAGTTCCACTTCCTTTCACCCACCACACTTCCTGTTTTGGATTTCCTCTTGACAAGCTCCTGTTTTATTTCTAACTAGCTCTCAGTCGAAATGCTCCTTGACTGAATCGACACAGTGTTTGTTGAGATACCGTTCTCTATATCGACCGTTTTTTTGTTGTTGTTGTTGTTGTTGTTGTTGGTGAATTAGGATTAATCAATCCGTAAGAGAGATCCAGGATCACCTGCAGATACATCATCATGGTGTGTGATGTTTACCTACTCGTAGTGCTCCTCCTGACTACACCCTTCACCTTCGCAGCGGTGAGCGAGGACACTTGCTCACCGCATGACATCCAGGCTGCGCTTGGCAGCAGCCTAGTGCTACCGCTCGAACACAAGACGCTGAGCGACAAGGATACGTTGCGATGGGCACACAACGGAACACCCATCTTCTCCAGACAGGCCAATCGGATCCGCGTTGGGAAGCCGACGGACATCAATGCGGACGGATCTCTCTCGCTGCACAAACTTGACTTCTCTGACGCGGGGGACTACAAGGCAGATGTGTTTAACGCGAGCAATAAGCGCATCAACGGGAGGGTCGCAAGCCTGTGCGTGACGACGCCCAAGGTGCCGAAGCCTGTAGTTACGTTTGTTTGCGGGTCCGCCGGTGCCGTGGCAACGCTGAACTGCAACTGCAACGTTCTCAACGTGGTCTTCGCATGGACCCAGGCAGGCCGGATCATAAAAGGGGAAACAAAAGCCACGCTGAGCGTGACTTTGGCAAAGTTAAAGGGCTATAAAGATTTCAGATGCAGTGTTGAAAATGGTGGGACCAGCCAAGTGCAGAGTAACCCCGTCTGGTTAAAATGTCCGGTGATATACTGCTTTAATGCCATCACAGTAATGGCTACTGTGATGGGAGGAGTCGTTCTGATTCTGCTGCTTCTTACTGTCACCAGCGTCTTGTGTCACCGACGGAGGAAGCCGAGAAGCCAGGAGGCTCCGCCGATGGTCACATCGGCTCTGCCGATGGTCACAACCACGGAGCTACATAATACAGACGATAACACAAATTATGAGATAATGCTTCCCTCTGGGTTCACTCCGAGACCCTCTCCCACCCTCTATGGCCGGGATGATCTTCTGTCAGTCCCCAAGGGCCAAGAGGGGCCTCAAACCACAGCCTCCCAAGAGAAACGAGAACCTTCCCCGATCCCTAAGCCCAGGACAAAGGCCGCTCAGGCCGCTAAGAAGTGACACATCAGCCTCAACGTTTAAATGTCAAAAGGTGGTTGTTTTGATGATGTTCTACTCTACACTGTTTCCACAGTAAGAAAATCTCTTGTAATATTTGTTTTTGTACTGGCTTATGTGTGATGCTGTACTAGTTGATATAGGAATATGTAGGAAATGTAGTTGTAATGTATTTCCTTAGAGCAGTATTTCCTTGAAGTGTATTACTATACTTTTTTTTGTTGAAATAAACCACAGCACTGCAAAAACAAACAAACGTATCGGTTATCATCTCAGCATTTAGAGAAATGTTGGTAAAACTAGACAATCAAAACCCATATACTTGATCATATTTATATGGAAAACTACAATAAGCGGCTTATCTGAGTCAAGCACAGCCCTTTGTTCCATCATAGATGTCAGCATTCTTGCACTTATTAAAAATTTGCTTGCTCGCAAGAAGTTATTAAAGTGGAAAAAGGACTCAATGGAGGAACGGATTAGCCCGGGCAAATATCTATTATCTCCAGTGGGTAAACGGTAATCCACACATGAAAGTGTTTACTGTCTCGCCTAACCCTGTGTGACAGCCCACATAATGGAATCCCCCTGAGCACCGCTGCCTAAATCGCACATCCCAATGTCATCTTTTGTCAGGCCCCCTTGCTCTCGCCACTGCTCTCGTTTACACGGCTGCAGTTTCAGGCCAGCCAGCGGGGATTAAGGAAGAAAAGCCGGTATCTGCCGCAGCTCAAACAATGCCCATCCTCTTCCTTGTAAGACTTGAGATTCACTTGGCGTCCTGCCACCTCAGGGCCAATGGAAACGCATTGTGAGCGCGCAGGGATGGGGAAGTCAATGCAAAGAGGGTAAGTGCGAATAGCACGCTTGTGTGTGTGTGTGTGTGTGTGTGTGGTGTGTGTGTGTGCGCACACGCGTAGGCACGTGTGCAAATACACACACACACACACACACACACACATCACAGAGGCCTAATGAAGTCATGTAGATGGTGCAGTTTAACGCAGTAATGAGGGTGAGCGGCATAATGAAACACATCTCATGTTCGCCTTGCCAGCTCCTGCAAATGGAAAAGGAAATACTTGCAAAATGTGTTTAATCAGTGTGCTTTGGGGCGGCCCGGAGAACGCAAGTCTTTTGATCTCAGAGCACGTGTGTACCCAGGAAAAGGGATCACCGTCGACCGTACCCATGGAAAGTATTCGATGCTCACGTTGGATCACTCCTCTTATAGTTCTCTCACTGAACTGCCAAACCGTAGATCAGTACGAAGCAAACCAAACCAAATCAAGCCCATGCCTGTGAGAGTTGCTTGACATAAAGGTACTACGTGTAGGATTTTTAGATGTGTAAATTGCTTGAAATCGCCAATATATGAACAGGTTGTGATTTTACTTAAAAAATTAGACCGTCCCAGACTCTCTCTGTTGCGTAGAACAGCCTGTGGGCTGATTTCTTTCATATTTGAACCGATAAAGGAAGGAAGAGATGTCGAAAAGTAGTAAAGAAGCCCAATAAATTATGCATCAGTTATAATATAGCCTAACCAATCCAAGAGTCATATTTCTGTAATTTTCTTTCTTATACTCTTTCAAGTGTTTCCTGCTCACTTTATTACCTTTTTTTCAATGCATTAACACAGTTATTGAGGAAGTTGGGATCAAATTTGGTAATATGATTAATTCAAAATTAATTTCTCTCAGTCAATCTTGCACATTCGCTAAGGTACCAAAGCACGACTCTTTTTTCAAATACTTTCCAGGCAAGAATGTCCTTACACACATCCCAGGGGAGGGTGACTTGAGCGAACAGTAGGCCTACACTACAGTTTTCACACGCATGCTCTTATTGGAGGAATGTGTCATGTTACTGTAATCTCTAAGATTGTTATTACTGTAATGTCTGCAAGTCATGTAATCTCTGGCCTGGTGCCAGGGCTTGAGTATTAAGTTTTTACGTCTGTCCAGAGTGACATGAATACAATGAAAGCAACTGTGTATTAGGCTGCAACAAGAGTCCTTATTGCAATATTAGCCAACATTACAAACATCAGTAGCAAAGTACTCGTGATGTCCTTAACTACCCTATACTGTTCTTGTATGATCTTGTGATCCCACAGTATTTCTTGAATCTGCAGTACATTATATTGGTGATCAAAACGTAACTATTTGCATTGTATGTACACAAGAGTTTGCCTCACATATATGTGTGGCAAGACATTGCCACACATATGTAGGTTGCATATTGTATAATGTTCAACTCTTTAGCAACTGGTAAGGAATAAAGTCAGCCAAAAAGCATTGTGATCCTTTCTTACTTCCTCTTGTGCTTAATGTTTACAGTTACAGAATTCAACTACTATAATGTGATATTATATATTATTATTATATATGATTAGTCATTATCTATTTAAGGCTGTTCTAATGTGTAACAAAGGTATTCCTTTCCAATTGACATTGTCAAGGAGACTCCAGGAAACTTCAATGTGTACAATCCTGTTTTCCCTATTTTAAAACCTATTCTTGAACCATTTCATGATTGTTTGCTTAAAAGCTTACTAGAATGATCAAACATCTCTTAGCTTTAACTTGATTTTGTATTTTACTGTAGGCCAACTGTGTGAACAATGTATTATTTAGTTATTTTTTATTTAACCGTTATTTATTCAGGAAGTCTCGTTGAGGTTAGCCCCTCTTTTGAAGAGAGACCTGATAGTTAAATCACAAACAACCAATGACATATACAAACAAATGATATGAACATATACAATACAATTCAGAGAATATATAGAAGAACACTCAAAGAAACTCCAATGTAATGGCCTTGTGATGACATTACCTTTAAAATATTTATTAAGAAAATTGCTAATTAATTATTTGCTTTGAATAGTAGGGTCACAACGTGTGCAGCAGTAGGCTACATACAGCATTTTGCTCCCACCTCATGCATCTGTGGAAGTGGGGATTTAGGACTCCTCCCTGAGTCCAGGAAGGGAAGGACACAAGGACACTTTCAGACCAGACCATATCAACAGAGCCCAGAAACAAACATCTCATCCTAATGCCTTGGCAGCTGTTCCAAAGCCGGAGGGGGGTTTGTCTTGGAAGAGAGAAACAACAGTCCTTTGTGAGTAGAGACAGACCTAAACGCTGCTGTCTTTTGTAGTCCCTGAAGGAATGTGACAGCGCCAAGGTCCAGTCTAGAGATAGGCTCGCAAGAGGACATCCCTTCTCTCAGCGCACAACATTTAGCTGCCAAGAAATCCCACGAGACCACAGTGCCAACGAGCCAAATGGGCGAGGATAGTCTAGTAGTGGTTAGGATTCTTGAGTCTCAGCTGAAAGGTAATGAATGTGAACCCCCGATGTCTGTAGTCTACCTGTACAAGCATCCTTGAGTATGAAGCGCCACCCCCACCTGCTTATTGGTCACATGCATCTAAAATTCCCCATAAGCTGTTTTGGACAAAATGACGGCTAATGCAAAGCGACCAGGCTGACAAGGCAGCAGTGGTGGTAGCACTAGCACCATGGTGACTGCCACCGTGAGAAGGATGTGTCATCTGTCCACATCCAAGAGGTCTGAGGTATGCACCGTGGACCCAGGTATGAATGAATTGTTTGTTTTCACTCTATTGAGCCTCCTCCTCATGAGGGTGTGTGTGGTGTGTGTGTGTGTGTGTGTGCACGCACGTGTGTGTTGGTGGAGAATAGGACATAAATGTGGCCAAAAAGTACATGTACTATGTTCAAAGAAATACAAACGTCCAGCAGTTCTGTTGTCTGTTGTGTTCGAATTTTACTTAGTCCAAAATAGTCCTCAATATACATGTAATATACTGAAGGGTTACAAGCAAGGCTACACATGCGATTAATAATATTCAAGAAGATTGATCACACACGATGCTACTGTTTGGCACAGTTCATAGATAATTCCCCCTTAAACTAATAGTAGTCATTATAATCCAGGTGAGTTGATGAAATTGTCTTAGCACCCAGGAAACCGAAATACACCACCAAGAAAAACACGATCCTCAAACACCTTCATCTCTGAGATCCGACCTGATAAGTACACAATACACTCACACACTTTTCACTGGCAAGACGTTGAGAGGATAGGGCCGCTAACACACCTTTAAAAATATACTGGGTGTGGATGGGTGGGAGGAGGCAACATACCCCTGGGGCTATTTGTGCACACAACCTAGCTGTTGGATTTGATCCTGCTTGTTGTTTCAACTTCTGGGAAATGGCTGGGGCCACCACTTTCCCACTTACTGGAGTCCCTGCATACCACCATAATTGACTTTTGTGTGAACTCACAAGACTTCTGTCATCACTTACTGAAGAACCATCAGGTTGATGGTTCTACTTTATTTGTCTTTGTGTAGTTTGGGAATGTGCGCAATTTTACAAAAAGCGTGAGGGAGCTGTAGCAAGGTCCAGCAGTGTGTTGGTCCACCAGCGTCCTCATAATTAGTTTTAAGATTGAACTGTTTTGTGTACATTTCTTGCCGCACATTTTGCCCATTCAGATGAGTTGGCACACAAGCGACCGGCGAACTGTTAACAACACGCTAGCTGCATTCGAATGACATGCTAGCTACACGCACCGAGCCCGTACCTAACAAACCCCACGAATGCGAGTCCCCGGTCCCCGCTGAGCCTGCCACCGTTAAAATCCCACGGTACAGCTCCGAGCCACGGACGAGTCTAAACAAACATTCCTGAACAATCAGTGGTAGACAAAAGCCAGGGGATGAACTCCAAAGGGCCCTATCATTTCCACTCTGTAATAAAGATGCTTTTATCAGCCAAATTACCCATCCCTGGCCTTGCACCTGATACAAATCAGATGGAGGAAAAATTCCACATCCCACCGTAATAAGCATCTTCTCGTTGCCGGGATCAAACATCTCTGCAGGCTTTCCAGGAGTCATTTGGCATGAGCGCCAACCCCAAATTACAACCTTGCAAATATGTATATATGCATCTACACATGCACACACACACACACACACACCATGCACAGACCCTACACTTCTTCTACAATAGGATGACTATTTTTCATACTGTGTTTTTACTTTGCAGCGGAGGCATTTAAGATGATTTTGCTGAGATGGTTTCAATACCTTTTGAAGCACCACCCAGTAGAGATAATTCTGACAGTTTGAACCTTTTGTGTAGTCCTGTGGGTCCCCTTTCTTCTGAGATGAGATAGGCTGAGCCTGGTTGAGCCAGTGTGCGTGTGTGTGGTTCCATGTGGGGGGATAGTATCTTTGTCAATGAAGGGCCCCACAAAGATGGTAAAACATGAGAGAGGTGTAAAGGTGGGGCAGGGAGCTTGAACAACAGCAGAGTGATTTGTTGTGGCTATGGCTAAAAGATTATCCACTGAAGCATCACGGCAGCAATCACATGGGCTTTCTGTGTGGCCCCTCGGCTTCTGTAACAGGCCCCCCTTAGTGTAATGGACTCCCACTGGGGGGGGGAGAAGTGCCTCAGAGAGGACAATATCATCTACAGAGATATGGCTTAAAAACAAACATTTGTGTTTGTTCATTGCAGCATTGGAGGCAGTTTGGTATATAGCATGGCTTCACATAAATAAAGAAGCTCTTTACTTATTACAATAAATCTGTGAGTGCGGACTACCTGCAAAAGGTCTGCTGATGTTTTGTTATGGTTCTTCTTTTTGCTCTTTGCTTTTGACAGGACGGCGATGAGTCTCTATGGAGCCAGGTCTCTCCTTGTTGTCAACCACAATCTATTTGTTTTATGTGGCTTGTGGCAAAACAAAGCACAAGTCACACAAAACACCTTTAATGCTTTATTTTATTGTGCACTGTGCATGAACCAAGTACTAAATCTATATAAAGCGGGTAATCAAAGTGTTGTAGACAGAGGAAGCAAAGAAGCATTAAACTCAAAAGCAAATGAGCCCCAGTGGACTATGGGCTCCACCGGGACTTTCAAAATAAATAAGTGACACTAAGCAAGGCAATAGTTAACATTGTATACCAGGGAGGATTGTGTTCAGCAGGAAACACACTGTGCCAACTGAGTCCTACGCACCAATTAATTTGAGTTAAATCTCCTCCTTATGGCGAGTGACAGACAGCCTTCTCCTCAGAAAGGAGCATAGACGATGCCACACCTTGTGCCAATAAATGTGTCACGAGCAGCTGGGCCGGGCTCCGTCCGGGACTTGCTCCCCAATATGGTGTTACAACAAAATGTTTTTAAAAAAAATCTCATTCTGCCACCATGGTGTATTAGACCCTTGTGAGTCCCCCTCAGTGTGTGGGTGTGTATATATATTTGATACTATAGACCAAGCAATTCTTCGTCGTGCTTTGTGATGAGGTTTGGGTCTTCATTGTTTAGGATGGCCGCATGGCTTACTCAATACTTTATTTGTAAAATTATATTAGAGTTGTAAAATAAAAGTGGAAAATGTGGGACATGTCCAGAGCAGACACGCAAACATTTTTCAGTGATAGTTGTAAGCCTAATGTCCATTTCCGCCTTCCAGCCATGCATAAATGCACATCATATGAAATTCACTATTCACACAAATGAAGCACTAAGTGTCAAAGTAACTGCAGAGAATACTTACAAATGTGTGTGAACTGGAGATGCATGTAAGTGCACTCCATCAGGCAAACAGAGGCTGCAGGGTGCTCTACATGAGGGCTGTAGGGTGGTGACAAGCTGTCACACTCATTGTGCTGTGGGGCTCCTGAAGGGTCTTTGTCTGGGCCCGAGGGCCACTAGCCGCAGACAGACAAGCACGGGACAACAGGCCGTCTCAACAGCACACATGCGGACAAGGGGTGAACTTGTGTCCGTCTGCCTGTCTGTATGCCTGTGCATGTGGAGTGGGGTGTCTGATACCTAACACACAGTACACATGCATGCGCATGTGTCGTGCACACACGCGCACACACACACACACACACACACGCACACTCGCGCACACGTGCACACGCACACACACACACACACACACACACACACACAAGCCCAGTCAGGAAAACCCTGACTGGGACACAATCAGCATGCGTTCCAAAACCCAGTGTGCCACTTAAAACTTTCTAACATTTATTTTATTAGAATGGCGAGACAGGACGGGCGTGTGTGTGTAAGTGTAAGTGTGTGTGTGTGTGTGTGTGTGTGTGTGTGTGTGTGTGTGTGTGTGTGTGTGTGTGTGTGTGTGTGTG
>JAOPJH010000138.1:4810967-4821885 GCA_027122575.1 Merluccius polylepis | reverse complement strand
CCCCCACCCCCCCCCCCCCCCCCCCCCCCCCCCCACCGCCCACCCCTTTCCTAGCTTGTGGTGAGACGGGGTGCTGATTAAAAGCAGCAGGTAATGTGTGTATGACTTCTCAGGCTCATCATCGCGGACGCCCCGCCTGAGTTAAGAGGAGGGCTTTGACGTGCGGTTACGGTGAGTCACGCGAAATGTCTGAACGTGCTGGGATCAAACGCACAAGACGTGGTGTGTGTACACTACACACCGTCTTTTCCAGATCGGGCCAAAATCAGGGCCAGACAAGGTGTTCCCGACTGTAACGTCAAGGGGTTTTCACCTGCCGGCGCAGAGGTGCCAATTAGGCTGATCCCATCCCGTCATCCAATCTGATCTCCTACAAACTACAACACTAAATTGTGCATTATAAGCTATAACCAGTCTGCATGATAACCTTTAAAAAAAAAAATGTTTTCTAACGTAAACTGCTACACCACAGACGCCATGTCTGCCACCCATTCTCGGAGATTGCGAAAACAATGGATGCGGTGCAAATCCGAAGCGGGAATGTGCGTGCGCATATCAAGCGCGGGGTCTCTCGTAAACCGCCCCCGACCTGTAAACAGCGCCGAGGCGGTTGTGAAGCGCGTTGTGCCTTTCATGTAAACACTTCTCTCGTGTAAACAGGGCCACCGATACACGTATCATGTGACTAATCCTGGGTTCGATCCCCGATGTCCGCGGTGTACCGGCGTGTCTGCCACACACGGTACACAGTTTCATATGGATGGATCATCATCATCAGCGGATTCTGCATGTTTTTGCGTGTCGGACCCGCTTACCATGTATGGGCAGACTTGAGACCCGGGTCCAAACATCAGCTCACACTGTCTGTTGGCGTTGTAGAGTTGACCAGGAAGGAGAGTCGGCATCTCGTACATCCTCGCTGTGGGCTCGTCCAACAGACACTCCCCGTAGCCGGTACTGGAAGGAGAACAAAGAAGACGGATGAATATTATTAGGCGATTAGTAGTGGCAGTTAGCTGTTAGTAACAGTTGGCTAGTAACAGTTAGCAACCAACTGTTTGTTCAACGGTTGGTAGTTTGCCGTTAGGTGTCTTCTTGGTTGTAAAACTGCTAGTAACTGCTTGTCATAGTGTGTTATCTGATCTCCTTTATGTGGGTGGTCCACAAAGCCACCTGACAACAACAAAAATGATGCCACTTCCTTTCAAGGTAATGTCAGCGATAGGTGAGCCAAGCGGAGAGTCAACAGAACCCAATGTTCCCGCAGACTGATGGATCTACGATGTTGACCCGCGTGTTTCTTCCTCAATAGGCGTTTTTCCTTTCGAGTTCAAGAAAAGAAACGAGGGCTTCTGGTGCCGCGAAGAAGAAGCCCCCGATTATATTGCGTAAATCTGAAGCCGCCATGGACCATAATGAAACATTGTACAGCAGGTATAGTATCGGCCGCACCCAGCCTCCAGACATCCTGAGGGAGACAACAAAAGCACAGCTGGACTGAATGTATGCACAGATAGCTTCAGTGAGCTTCAAAACAAATCCCACCCAAAGCCCAGTCAAACACCATTAGCCTAGTCTTCAAGTCTTTGTTTTATTTGCCTTTGCCGCGCTAAAAAGGAAACCGAGGGATAAGGCGCGTATAGATGTTTATTTACACATGTCTGAGCTACTTCAACAAATTCTGCCCGGGATTCAGCCCCACCAGAAAACACCTGTTCCATACAGTGTCAGTTGGTGTTGCGGAGGGCAGTAATTACCTGTCTTCAGGTACAGTCGATGTTTTTCCACATCTTTTCATCTTTTACCTCCTCTGTTTTTTTTTGTAGTTTTTTTTTTTTTGGAGGGGGGGGGGGTTTAAGATGAGAGAAAAAAGAATGGCGCTAAAAAAAAAGGGCGCCAGGGGTAGCTGGGAAATACACTATAGGGGCCGTGAACCCCGGCGAGGAGAAGAGACACGGCCCGTTGAAAGGAATGAACTCGCCCATGGAGCGATCTTAAAGACGAGTCCCGTACACGGAGGATCTTTCACCAGCTGGTCATCTGGTCTCATCCAGTACAGAGCAGAGCCAACCTAATGGCAGGATTATTAAAACCCAGGACAGATGGGAAGGCAAGGGGAAGAGGAAAGTTGTGTCTTTTTTTATTATTCAGATACCCCCCAACCCCCCTTTCCCCTCACTCCCTTTCCCTCACCCCTCTTTCCCTCACCCCTCTTTCCCTCCATTGGGTATCTGGAGACAGGAAGGTGAACACAGGTCGGCAAACAGAGACGATTCCACACGTGGAAACGTTCGGGAGACTTCTTCAAAGTGAATTTATCTACGAAACGCAAGTGAAATGCAGAGTATCTGTAAGGCACTGGAGCATGTAAGGAGTGAAACTACTGTGCCTGCGGGTAATAACGGCGGTGTGCGGCGCCAACACATTGACAAGTTTCTACGATGACGAAGGAGACAGAGAGGCCATGTTTTACCACAGATGAGTTGCCATCTGATAGTAGTTGTTTCATGTTGTAGTTCACAGATACAGAAGGTAGGAAGTTTTTTGGGGGGACAGGAACCTCCAACATCTTAACAGCACCTCTTGCATGCCGCAGCACCATCAACCAAATGCGACTTTGTTACAGCAGTACCAATTTGTACCAACTGTAGTACCGTTTTGTCGATAATAAAACTGCGTGTTATATAACATTGACCAAAACCATTTACATTCCCTTAAAGAAACAGTGTAGTAGGAGGAAAAAGGGCATTCACATGGAAAAATTTGAGGGCCCTGTAGCTCTGATTTATGTGGTTATAGTAATTTGTGAAGTGTGGGCCTTGGCATCGCAATGGAAAATGATAGGGTTCGGTAACTACTAATGATTATGTGGCTTTTAACACCCAATACACGCACAATTAGTGGGGTGGTGGCAGTCAGGATTTTCATTTTATTTTATATTAGGGTTTCTGTGGCTTAAATCTTTTTGGCGGGAAGCCAAGGTAGCGAATGAATGGTCTCTTTATGTCACGGTTTTTCTGACAAATTCACATCACACAAAGGCAGGACGTTTTTCATCAACTTTTCAAGTGTGAGAGCTCGGTTCACATTATTACACCGATACTGAGATCATAGGATAGGCCGGCGGTACTGGGGGGAGGAGCAGCAGAGGAAGAGGACGAAGAGGAGGAGGAGGAGGAGGAGGAGGAGGAGGAGGAGGTGGCGGAGAGGGATCCAACGGCTTCTGAAAAGGGAAGGTGTGTTTGATTGAAGATGAGGGCCATGCACCCAAATTGCTAGTGGAGCCGGTGGTGGCTGGAGTGCTCTCCGGGGAGAATGGGCGCGCGAAAACAGAAATGTACTTGACCAGGTCGGCCCCAAGCCTTGAGAAGAAAGGGCAGACCCAGCTTGTACGTTTCTCATTGTTTCCTTGGAGACAAAACTTCAAACGAACAATTTCTACACTTTCAAGAGCCCTCTCCTCAACCACTGGAGTTCACGCCTTGAAGCGGCAAAAAAACCCAAACTTTTATTTCCTTTGGCAACAGCTTACTTGAACAGTAATTGGAAGAACACATTTTGATACAAATGGCTAAAATTGCCCGATATGGTTTCAAGATGTCGATGCCGGGTTGAGAAGAATATCTGATATGATGAATGGTGGCATGTGTGACGGATTGATCGCTTGTTTACGACACAAATCCTCAAAATGTCAAGTCTTGAAATAATAAATAAAGATTGCCGATCTACTCCCAACCAGTCAAACTCTGGGACTCATTCTGTACATGCGTCGTCCATCAACATCGCTGTGCTTCAACCAAAAAGGAAAGTCCCGTTCATCCAGAATGACATTTACCTCACACTCTGGAATTTGAGCAGACACACATTAAACATTACCCCCCCCCCCCCCCGACACACCATACAAACACAGCTGATGCAAAGCAGACCGCAGATAATGACGGGATTCATGGAGATGCCGTCTGCCCCTTCGGCCGAGCTCATCGCGTAGTAGTCGTCATCGGAAACTATGCGTCGCGTAACCTTAAGCCCCATGCAAGACGACGCCTGGCGCTGCTGCGGCTCCCAGGGTGCATCTGGTCAACAACGCACCTCATTGTGGAGGCCTCCACAATCAACAGAGGATGTGAGTAGCGAGAGAGCATGGGGTGGTGGGGGAAGAGATCAAAGGGTCATGTCCAGGGAAGATTTAATTATATCTGACATTTCCCCATCTTAAAAGGGAAGTCGTTCTCTAGGGTCCATGTCCCTCGGCACCATTTTAAAGCGGTTGCATGGCGGGGTTGCCCTGCGTTACAGGTTCTGGCGAGCCGAGGCACTGGCAGTGACTTTAATGACTGTTTGCCCAGCATTGAGAGACAGAGACAGAGACAGAGACAGAGCAAGCGAGAGAGAGCAAGTGAGACAGAGCAAGCGAGAGAGAGCAAGTGAGAGGGAGAGAGAGAGAGAGAGAGAGAGAGAGCGAGAGCAAGCGAGAGAGAGAGAGAGCGAGAGCAAGCAAGAGAGAGAGCAAGCGAGAGAGAGAGCAAGCGAGAGAGACGAGGGGGGCTGTGGGTGGGTGAGGGGTGGGTGGTGGTAGGTTCAATCGCATAGGTCAGCTACGGAGGACCCCTGGATTCAAACAGGAAGTCGTGTCTCAGCTCCGGGCAATAACAACTCAACATAGTTTACACTGAGTTGACCTATATACCCGGAGCGCCGCGAGAGCAGAGTGCCTCGGCGAGTAGGTAGAGTAACCGAGGATAAACAAACTGCGCCATGCAGCAAGAGTCCACATGGCAGAACGTAGGACTGCAGTTGAATTAAGTTACCGTTTCCTCTCTTCAGTCCCTAACTTTGTTTTAAAATACAGGAATTCACATCTTTCCCCCCCCCCCACATTTCAGAGGCAGAGTTTCAGCTGCAGGTACCTACTCCAGAAACTCGGTGATGTACTTCCGGCTGCACTTGGACCAGAACCAGGGGCTGGTGTCGTAATTGAGCGTGGGCGCCATGACGTGGTACTGGTGCTTCACGCCGGCCTCCTTGCACTTGGGGTTGTCATCGTGGGGCATGTTAAACCTGGGCGAGAGAAAAGGGGGGGGAAAAGGAGAGAGAGAGAGAGAGAGAGAGAGAGAGAGAGAGAGCGAGAGCGAGAGAGAGAGCGAGAGAGAGAGAGAGAGAGAGAGAGAGAGAGAGGCTCAGACAGGGAGAGAGATGAAGGAAAAGAGAGAGAGAGAATTAGAAGATTGAGACAATCAGGTGTTTTGACAAATAGATTAATGGGATTGAGTAATCTCACCATCTCAAATGAAGTCCCACTCAAAATCCATGAGTCTCCTTAGCAGAGTGGACACATGTGGGTTCACTGTGGTACTCTTTTTGGTTGTAACTTTGCCCGTTTTCTTGGATACGACTTTGCCTCGTCCAGTCTTGGTGCCTCTCTCAGGGTTTATTCCAACGAAACGCCTGAAAAATTAATGTTTATTCAATGTGTAAAAATCAAGTTGTTGAACTTAATATGATAAATAAAACAATAAAAGGCAGAAAATGTATAGAGTTAGGATTGAAAACATAAGAAAAATTGAGGTTCTACTAAAGTATCTAACCTCTGGATGAACTCGAGAGTGCATGCTGCCTCTTCTTGGTACTTCAGATTAAAGGTGTAATACGTGGAAAATAGGGCAGCAAGCCCTGTCAGGAACGTGGGCTGAATCCCCTCACATAGAATGTGTCCCTGTGTTTTCTGGTCAAATGAGAAGTAAATGTAGATTTTACAGTAAATGCCTTATCACATTGCTTAAAAGGACATGCAACTGTCCGTCCTTCTTTGATGTGCTCTTTAAAATGAGAGTAGAACTCCGATAAGGAATCACATTTGGCAGTGCAGAAGTCAACATGGCATGTCAGGTCCACTGAAATACTCAATCTGGGCTCAATCACAGATTTTTTGTGTTGTCTGTATACATGTGCTTTTAGACCTGCATGTTTTCGAATGTCCTTTGGCAGTCAGGAAAACAACACTGTAGTACTAAATTAGGTATATTGTTGTGAATTTCCATATGTCTCAAATAGGCCACTGAGGTGCCTGACTGATGTCCACAGATCCGACAAGAAAACATAATTGCAAGCCGAACAGACTTGACTGTTGTGGTTCAATATACAATAAACTACAGTTGTAAAACTGTGAGGCAAGAAAGAAAAAATAGCTACTTTTGTCAGTTCACCTGATAGTTGCTTATTTCAGTGTTTGATGTCTGAAAAATTAACTGATTCATTGTGTCATGTAATGAACATGCAAGTATGCTACTTACTATGATCAGAAGGGCAGCAGTAAAGTCATCTACTGCATCTGCAGAGAAATGTGTCAAAAATCAACCTAAATACAAATGAACAGTTCCTTGCACAATGCAAGGTGGAGAAACAGTCACGGTTACAGCAAAACAAATATTCTTCAGTACTTAATTTGTGATCCAATAAATATCTTGAAAATAATATTGCTTTTATTTGAATCACACAAATAATTGTGACACACAATAATTAGCATGCACTGTAGTCTTACATAATATTAGCCTGATTCAACTGTTGAAGTGACTTAGACAGTAAAATATTTACACAAGACAATCATAAAGTTTCATTAATTCACTGGCAAAATGCAGGTGTCAACACACATTAACTTTTTAGCTAGCTGGTAAATCCTTCTATATGCGGATTTACCAGCTAGCTAAAAAGTTAATGTGTGCATGTGCACATGCAGTAATCATCAATGCAAACAAAACAAATACAATGAAATAAAACAATGATATAAATATATAATATAAAACAATCAAATAAAATTGCTATACTCACCAAATAATTAGTAAGATGGGGATGGATCAAGAATGGCAGGTATCTAGCTTCACATGTGCAGCTCAGGCAATGCTCTTCCCAGAATGCCAAAAATACTGCTTGATAGTGTTAGTTAAGATACTTTTACGGTAAAGTGCTGTATTTTAGGAATACATTACACTTCTGTTAAAAAAAACTGAATGGGCTGTAATTTAACAGATTTTCTTTAATATTAACAGTAAAGCACTGCATTTAAAAAACACCTTAATACTGTTGAAATCCTGCAGTAAATGTACAGCAATTCGTTAGTGTGGTTTTGTGCTGCAATTGGGTCCTACCCTGACCCGTTACAATGAAAACCTAACCCTAATTGGAAACCTTAACCTAAACCCCACCCAAATTGGAAACCCTAACCCTAATTGGAAACCCTAATATGAAACCCTGAACCCTAACACAATTTGGAAACCCTAACCCTAATTGGAAACCCCAATCTTAATATGAAACCCTAACCCTAATATGAAACCCTAACCCTAATTGGAAACCCTACCCCTAATATGAAACCCGAACCCTAACACAAATTGGAAACCCTAACCCTAATTGGAAACCCCAATCCTAATATGAAACCCTAACCCTAAACTCAATATGAAACCCTAACCCTAATTGGAAACCCCAATCCTAATATGAAACCCTAACCCTAAACCATAACCCTAATATGAAACCCTAACGCTAATTGGAAACCCTAACCCTAATATGAAACCCTAACCCTAATTGGAAACCCTAAACCTACTATCCCTTCTTTGTCATGACCATGCGGCCTGGTTTGTGAAAAAAAAAGATTGAGGAAAGAGTGAGAGAAATGAACCGTAACCCTAACCCTATTAGGAAACCTAAAACTAAACCTTAGAACCATAAACTAAAACCTAACCCTTACGCCTCATTCACACTGTACACGTCCGTCGACGGAAGAGAGTGGGCGTGTCCGACGCATGGGGGAGTAGTCTTTGCAGACGCAGCCAGCAGCCAATCGCTTTCGCTTCCGCTTCCCGCTTTCACAACAACGGCTTTTTTCGGGTTTGTTGTTATTGCTCTTTTGTTATTGGAAGATGGATCCCGTTTTAGCCAGGAGAGTATTTGGAGTTTCAGTGGTTGCTGCTTTGCTCCACGTTCGCAGAAGAGTTCGTCGTCGGTGGTGGGTTCACCCCATCCTCCGGACAAGGAACCAAAGAGGGGAGTACCATGCACTTGTTCGGGAGCTGCGTCTGGATGCTCTCCTTTTTGAGCAGTATTTTCGGATGCCTCCGATATACTTCGACGAGTTGCTCAGCAAGGTGGGCCCTCTCATCACCAGGGCAGACACGACCTTTCGGTCTGCAATTGCCCCTGCCGAGCGACTCGCTATTTGCCTACGGTAAGGATACCTTTTTAATGATCGCACGATTTGCGTTTCCATACAGCTCATTGGCGTGCACATTTGTGAAAAATACTGACGTTTTCCTAATTAAGGGAAGACATCTACCCATCTATAGCCATATTAGTTCTGGATGTCACATGGGGTTATCGATGAAGAGTGTTTCTAATAAATGTCAGGTTTTGTCGTATATCTGTTAACAATCTATAGTCAAATAAGTTCTGGATGTCACATGGGATTATTGATGTATCAATAAAGAGTGTTTTTGCTAAATGTGTTCCATCATAAAGCCTTTCTATGAACAATCTAAGGCAACCGTGTATAAATAATATGGATAAATATGCTCTCATGCCTTGTCTAATTGGAAGTATATTCTTTACTTCCTTCTTTCTTAGGTATCTGGCCACTGGTGATTCTTTTCACACAATTGGATTCAGCTATCGTGTGGGCACTAGCTCAGTCTGTATGATAGTGCGGGAGGTAGCCAGTGCCATCTGGACTGCCTTAGTGGAGGAGGTCATGCCAGTTCCCACGAGGGAGGACTGGAGGACCATGGCCGACCAGTTCGAGTGGCGCTGGAACTTTCCAAACTGCATCGGTGCTATTGATGGGAAGCATGTGGTGGTACAAGCTCCATCAAACTCTGGCTCCTTGTACTACAACTACAAGGGCACCTTCTCCCTGGTCCTCCTCGCCGTAGTGGACGCCAGCTGCCTCTTCCGGGTTGTGGATGTTGGAGGCTACGGCAGGACGAGCGACAGCGGCTCCCTCCGTAACTCCGTGTTTGGAGAAGGTCTTCGTGATGGCACCCTTGACCTCCCTCCAGATCGTGCCATCTCAGGAGCGGAGCAGCGGGGCCCACTTCCTCACGTCTTTGTGGGGGATGAGGCTTTCCCGCTCATGACCCACCTGCTGCGGCCGTTCCCTGGACGCAATCACCCCATTGAGAAGCGGGTCTTCAACTACCGCCTCAGCCGGGCACGGCTGGTAGTGGAGTGTGCCTTTGGCATCCTGGCGTCTCGGTGGCGCTTGTACCGGCGCGTGATTGCCACCAGTCCTGAGGTCGCAGAGCTTTGCGTGAAGGCCACCTGTGTGCTGCACAACTTCCTCCGGATGAAGAAGCTGCAGAGGTGGAGAAGACGCAGTGTGGAACCCGACATCGAGCCATCCACTGCCCCAGAGGCCCTGCGTGATGCACCCAGGATGGGTTCCAACAACGCGACCCGACAGACCATCCAGATGCGGGAGGCCTACTGTGCTTTCTTCAATGAAGAGGGTCGAGTGGCATGGCAGCCCAGAGCCTAACTATGCAAAGGCTCTTTTCAAAGCCAACCAAACAGCTCTTTTAAGAGCTACCCAAGTTTTTAGAAAAAAAAGCATATTCCTGCACCTTCACATACATGTGTATACATTGTAAATGTGCTCAAAGTTACATTTTAAAAGTAAATGTAATAATGATTTGGTTTATTCTGTTTGTTTCTTCACAGCCACATCACCCGAGCCAGCTCTTTCAAGAATCCCTATTGTCTTTCTGCAAGTGTACTGTATAGTTATTATATTTATCATAATTACAGTTCCAAATTGTAATGTGTAATAAAAAAACAAAGGAACACAGAACAGGCAAAGGTTTATTTTTATTTTTATAAGAACATAATTGCAACATAACATATAGAACATATAGAACATATTAAGAACATATTAAGAACATGCAAAAAACACTACAAAAAAAAAAAACCCTCACTATCAGTCGCCACTTGCAACATGCAGCTCCTCCATCTCCGCCCTAAATACCAGCTGATGTATTTCGTAACGAAGCCTGGCTCTCCTGGGGGTGGAGAGCCGCCTCATTGCTGGAATCAGTCCTCTGAAGAATAGTTCTTCCTCCTCAAAGGATGGCTGGGGCTGGGGCTGGGGCTGGGAGGCAAGGGCAGCCAGCGGCTCCATTACCCCCAGCAAGCCCCGCTCAAAACTGGACATATCTGTCCCTCGCCTCTTCCTTCCCCTGCCCTCTTCTGGGGCCTGCCGACGCCCTCCTGCTGCCGGTCCACCTTCCGCCGCCGCCGGCCCAACTGCTGGTGCTGGGGCTGCTGGGGATGCTGGGGCTGCTGGGGCTACGGCTACCACCAGGCCTGGTGACACCGCTGCTGGGGCTACTGGGGCTACGGCTACCACCAGGCCTGGTGACACCGCTGCTGGGGGTGCCAGCGCACCTGCCTCTGCGGCTGGCCGTGCCACTGCCGCCGGGCCACCCTCCCCATCTGACCCAACATCCCGACCACGCTGGAGGTTGGAGGTGGTCCCCCTGTCAACAAGGAATGGGGTCAGGAAGCCCATCACAGCCATGAACCGCCATGGCTGCCTCGGAGTGGCCCCTGCCCCACTCCTCTGGACCTCCCTCTCCTTCGTCCTCTCCCTCCGAAATTTATCCCTGAGGGACCGCCACCTCTTGAAGCATTCAGGCACTGTAAATATATATATATATATATATATGAAATAAAATGATTGATAACAATACAATCTGCGTCATTCTTATATTTCTGTAAAATACATGTAAATGTACTATACCCTATAACATCTACTATTTTACTCTATGATATTACTCTATCTAATCTATATACTCTATGTACCTTCTTTGTAAAATATGTTTAAACATGTTTTCAGCAATTACAACTATACATTCTAGGTAGCAATTAATTAAATAATTTG
>JAOPJH010000138.1:4653774-4665909 GCA_027122575.1 Merluccius polylepis | reverse complement strand
CCCCCCCCCCCCCCCCCCGCCCCCCCCCCCCCCCCCCCCCCCCCCCCCGCCCCGGCCGGGGGGGCGCCCCCCCCCCCCCAGCGCTTGTTCCGTCTCCACCGAACCGCCCCCCATATCTTAACAAGCCTCTGAAACATCTCAGGACGTCAAGACAAGAAAGGTGAGCTAAAGGACTGTCAGCGGCGGGGCACGGCGCTTTGATCAGGTGACCAAAACATCCTCCGCCACGGGGACGATGAAATGAAGTGCTTGGCTGCGCGAGCCGCCGAGGGGGGGCACGGCTTCATTTATAAGCGACGAGATTGAAAAAATGCACAAAAAAACAAACAAAAAAAAAACACACACACACACACACACACACACACACGCCCGCCCTCATCCGCTCGTACGAGAGGCAACAGCGCCGTGTTGATGAACAGCCTTTCTGCTCGTCTGGTTGGGGACGGCGGCGCGCGGAGCGATGATGGCGCTCGGTGACGTGGCTTGACAATTGCTTTTCCAATTACCTCCGCTTCCTCCAGACTGTCAGAGGGAAAACCTCCTGCTTATAGAATCAAGGGCCTTCAAGAATGAATCCCCCGCTCGGGATCAATTAAAACCCACACGCCGAGCACAATGTGGGTGTTCCACTCGATGATTAACAGCGGCCAAGTGCTGTCAAAATACCCTTTTTCCGAGAGTGGGTATTAACTATTCAAAATGCATTTCAACTATTCAAATTTAATTTCGCTGGACAATGTAAGAAGCCATAGAAGCAAGCTGGAGGAGAGCTGTTTCAATGGATAATGTGGCTGCGGGCGTTTGACTCCCAGGTGAAGGGTACTGACTGGGTCCGATCCTACCTGTAGGCATGCTTGAGCAGATGTCCAACGCCTTAAAAGGACAATCTGTGGAGTCTGTGATCAAACCGTCGTAGCGGCCTCTGTCCTGGCTTCACCAATATAATTTTTCAAAAATGACTTCCTGGCACCAATTGTTGCCGAAGAGCATTTAGCTGGAGCGCGAACAATAGCAAAATAGCACTTTTCGTCTTCTGGAATCAATGCGCGCCGCCGCGTCAGTGTGGAGTTTGTTGACAAAAGAAACAGCGAATCGCCATACAAGTACAAGTACAACATGTCTTATCGCAAAGACCAAAGTGCTACTGCTATTGTTTACTTTCCTGGATGGCGCACTCACTGGAAATGCTCTTCGGCGGAATCAGCACAACAAAGTCATTTTGGCTATTATATTGGATATTATAGTGAAGCCAGGAGAGACGGTTACAGTATGGTCCTTTAATAAATACCTGCCCTTTAATGACCGGTATCTGAATTCACTGAAATTGACCTTGGATAGAAGTATCAATGTCTAAGCACTAATAGCATATTTTCCAGCATCCATCCATATCATTTCCTGGTCAGGTTTGCGAGGGTTTGTCAGGTGATGGTTATCCTCCACACCTTAATAAAACCAATCGACACGCTTTCCTTTGTGTGATGTATGGATTTCGTCCATAGATTTACATCTAAAGTGTAGCGCCTGAAGTGGGCGTGAGGCGCGGGAGAATGAGCCGCTTAAATGACGACGGCTACGGCGGCTAGAAGGTCAAGGTCTGACGGCGCCCAGCCCCCGGATGTACCTTCGCAGTAGGCATTGTCCTCTCTCATGGGGCTGAAGCCGTCCTTGCATGCACACCGTGTTCCCGCCTCCAGGTTTACACACTCAGAGTTCTCCACGCAGCCGTGACCTTCGGCGCAGAAGTCATGACCTGTATGGTAGAGACGGGCCAGAGATAGAAAGAGAGAGAGAGAGAGAGAGAGAGAGAGGGAGAGACGAGAAGGTGGTGAGACACCGAGGTGAGAGGAGAATGTGAGAGTGAAGAACAGGTTGAGTAACGGGAGTGTGTGATCCTTGACTCGGTGCTATGACACGAAAGGCCACAGCACAACGGGAGAAACACGGAAATTGTTGAACTGGATAAACCATTTGAGCCATCTGAGTCATTTAAGATTCAAGACATCCAAGATTTTGTCAAAAAGTCTCTTGAAACCATTTTGTTGTTGTACTTGATGATCGAGGTCTTTATTTATTTGTATTTTTAATTCCCTTGGATAAACTAACCAACCAACGAGTAATTTAAAGATAAGACACCGAAGATGAATGACACATTTACTGTAGTTCAATGAAAAGAAAAACATAAATTTCTCCTGTGAACGAGTCTCTGCAAGGTGATCCACACAACTGAAGGATGCGAACAGGCCTCCGGACCGTACGTCCTCCCTACCTCTGCAGACGGCGCAGCATCGGTCGTTCAGTTCAACCTGCTCCCCCTCGGGGCATCCCGGGTCTGGACACGGGTCAGTGGGGAGCTCCCTCCGCATGGTCCTGTCCTGAAACACACGGCCCAATCACTTCCATTACATCACATTACATTACATCACATTATATTACATCACATTACATTAAGCCATTTGGAGGCAGCCTTTTGGATGAACGCCAAAGTGACTTACAAGTAGGGGTGTCTCGATTCTGATTTTAAATCGAAGATCGATCGAAATGAGCTTTCGGTTGCGATCATTGAAATCAAAAGCAGGATCGACAGGATCAAATTTTAAATAGATTATAAAAATTGGACCATATGGCCTTAGTGTGGTACATTCCTGAATAAATATAGTGGTTATATCATACATACCAGCATATGTTTTTAGAGAAGAATTTGAAGTTGTCAGGGCATAAAACCGATGATCTGTTGATCTTTACCAATCAAGACCTGATAGTCTAACAATGGCATAGCTGTCAGTGCTGAATTTTTTTATTTCTCATTTACTTCGTTTGTTTGTTTACATCGAAAATCGAATCGAATCGTGACCTAAAATTCAAAAGTCAAATCAAATAGTGGATTTGGAGAATCGTGACACCCCTACTTACAAGTGACGCTGAGAACAATCAAAAAACTGGAACAGCTCCAAAAACAATCCCTAGTGCTGCATAACCTATCTTTGGATTACAACTGGTGTGCAGAGCAGAGCAGTGACACCCAGATTACCACTAAATTAATTTGTACATAGACGTAACTTTGCTACTTTTTTTATTAGTACTGCGACTATGTGTTTTTGTACTACATTGATGAGCCTTGCCTTATCAACAGAATGTCACTGTAGAGAATGATCACGCTCTGCTGCACATTTGACAATTAAACACCTGACTATAATTAAGAAGATAATTAAAATGCGCGCCAAAGGTATCCGGGTCTAAATGTATAATAATGTGCCGAATTGTTTTTGTTTCGCTACCGCTGTCCGTCCCATTATATGGGTCTTTGTCTTTATAGATCATATACTCTCTTTAATGTTTTCAATATGTTCCAATTACTCTTGCGTAATAACTGACAGACTACAGCTTGTATCCAGGCTGGGTATAGCAACACCGGGGAGGACTAAACTGTTCCCGTTCTGCTTTCCCGTTAATCGAAAGCAACGTGTGAAGTTCATTAGTGATGCGTCCTCATTATAAAAGTAGAGGCTGTGTAAAAGCTAATTAAAGAGTTCCCCTTTCATTCCCAGCATGTGAGCTTAGCGGATCCCTCAATGGAAGCCCTCCCCGCCTCCCTGACAGCTGACGAACCCGTTTCATTAAGACCGGCAGCAGCCAGAGACGACAAGCGCCGTGAAACGCTGACTCGCTCTTCTTGGAGACAGCCCCCCCCCCACCAAGTCCTCCCCATCCTTGAAGTATTTTTCTTCTGTTTGTAATCACAAGTTGTTCTGGGTAATAGCCGACTGAGAGGGCACCAGCGGTGTGGGCTGCACCAAAGGGTGTAAGTGGGACTCATAGAGGAAGTGATGCAAAACATTTCATAAAACAGGTCACACTCTGTGACTCCGCGAGCGACGACAAGTGAAAATGCATTTGTACACTTTTGGAAAGGATCGTAATGCCTTGCTTGAGGACTAAACTTGCCAAGAGGCACTGAGGAATCAGACCGGAGTAGAATAGTCAGCCCATTCAAAATGCCATGTTTTGCACTGCCGGTGCGGGTTAGCATTTGGCTAATCGTCGAGAAAAGAAAAACGACCATTTAATGAGTTCCCAGGATTTCTGCTTCCAAACGCTGAGGTGGCCGAACGCGCGAGAAACGAGCCGAAGTTTCCGAGCCGAGCCGACCAATCAAACAAACCCGACGATATTAAAGTCGTCTGGTCCTCGCCAGCAGGCAGTCAGAAGATCAGAGATTTGACAAACAGCTGCGAGGGTGGGGCAGGGAGCAGCCTGCGGGGCTCGGGTGGCGGTAGCCGTGACTGACAGCCACTTCCTGTCCCGGTTCCTTTGATCAGGCTCGGGACGTGCCAGTCGGTTAGCAGGGAGGCGTGGAGGAGCGCTGCCAGGTGTGAGGCGAGCGACAGCCAGACAGCTGTCCAAAACTGTCGACTGCACCTCGGCAGGATCCGTAAAGAGATAAGATTAGATAAGATCGAAACTTTATTAAACCCGAAGGAAATTCTTGGGAGCCGCGGATCGCTCAGGAACGAAAACATCATGAGATTGAACACAATAGAGAAGGAGTAAATGCGAACACCGGCGCCTCATAACAATACAAGCAGAGTAAATTAAGTGAAATAAGTCTAATAAAATAAAATAAGCTTACTAAAATAAGTAAGCTTACTGGGGAATACGATACTGTAAGCGGTATCTGAGGTCTGAGGCGTAGAGTGTGAACGGGCAGGGAGACAGGACCGCTCCCTGAGGTGCTACAAAAGAGGTCGCCACCCGTCCCAGACCCGGACGGTGCTTAAAAGTTTGGGGTTGTTTTTTTTGTTGTTGTTTTTTTGGGGTTTGACCGCCAGAGCTTGTTGTTGTTGTTGTTGTTGTTGTTGGCTGACATCGCACTCAATGTGCTAGAGTGGACTTTTGGACTCTTTTTTGGAAAAGGTGAACTCATCCATCTCAAGACAACGCTGGGACTCATTACAAATTATTCGAAAGGGAGACAGCACTTTAACTGATCCCCCGGGGGGGTGAATTGAAGTCGATGCGTATATACGTTCAGAAAGAAAAAAAGCGGGACTAAATAATGGCTCCATCGCGGTAAGACTGACAGCGAGTGAGTAAGACTCGCTCTCCTCAGCAATCTCAATTAGGGACATTTGGCTCATAACTTCAGAGAGCGCTGCGCACGCTGACAAGCGTAATCGATATATTTAGCTGAAGTGGAGAATCTTCTTGTACAGTGCTTACGTCCATCGCTGGCGTGGGCTATTATTGTGGGGCTATAATAAGAAGCCACGGGCGAAAACGCACACGCACAGCATTGTGAGTTGAGAGTTTCAATACTTGTGTATGTGTGAATTATTAATGTTTCTTTTTGTTAAAGATGCGTGTGATTAATGTGCTTTGGTAAAAGTGTGTGGAAGAGTGTCTGTGTGTATGTGTATGTGTATGCTTGTTTGTGTGTGTGTGTGTGTGTGTGTGTGTGTGCAAATTTCCTTTCATGTTTTCTGTATACTTTGTTGTGCTGTTTCGTAAATGTATGTGTGCGTGCATGTGTGTGTGTGTGTGTGTGGTTATATGTATGTATGCATTTGTGTGTGCGTGCATGTAGTGTGTTGCACATAGTGGATGTGATGTGTGTGTATGAGTGTACACATGAACGTAGTTGTTTGAAAGTTGGTGTGTGTGTGTGTGTGTGTGTGTGTGGTTATGTATATATATGTGTGCATGCGTGTAGTGTTGCCCATAGTGTATGTATATGTGTGCATGCAGTATCTGTTGTTTGAGAGTTGATGCGTGTGTTTGCGTGTGCACGTGCATGCAGTGTGTGTTGTTTAGAGTTGGCACGTGCGCGTGTGTGTGTAGTCATTAAAGTGACTTACCTTGCATTCAAACAGCAGACATCTGCCAGAGGTGTCGCGCTCTGCTCTCTGATCTCCCTCCACCAGCTCCCTGCTACCGAACAGGCACACGGCTAGAGAAGACGCGCACACACACACACACACACACACACACACACACACACACACACACACACACACACACACACACACACACACACACTACTTTAAGCCCAGGCTTGGATTAAATGTATTCAACATGGACTGAACTGTCTGATTCCTTTGTGTTTCTGTCTGGTGTGGTAGCTGAGGAGCGGCAACTCTTCCTCCTCTAGAAGTTTTAACGTTGGGGGGGTGATGTGTGACACCTTGTTTTGGTTCATCTTGTTTTGGTTCATCTTGTTTTGGTTCATCTGACTACATCACACCTCATCATCCCATCCAAAACACAGCCTTGTTCTCGCTCTCTGTTGTCTTCTTTGCTTAAACAAGTAGCAAAAGGAGCAATTAAAGGCTAGCGACAGCCAGACAGAACTGACAGAGCTAAATAGACTTGTTATTTATAGATTAGCATCTCTCAGCAGCAGTTTAAAGTAATAATGCTTGAGGTGCGCACGCGACCACAAGCGTCTGCCGAGGATAACCATCTGTACAGGAGAAAAAGTCCTGAAGCCTTATTCCGGAAAACGGAGGAAAACAAAATACGGTTCAGACAGACAGACGAGAAGGCTGATAGACAGACAGGAGAAACATAAAAGTAAGAATGAGAGCTATGCGTGTGTGTGTGTGTGTGTGTGTGTGTGTGTGTGTGTGTGTGTGTGTGTGTGTGTCTAGTCTTTAAATGTCAGATTCACAGAACAACACAGACTACCAAATATCTACCTATTTAGTAAAACATATACTAGAAAGATAAAATATACTGGACAAAAATAAAGATCAAAATATATAGAAAGATAAATATACTAGAAAGTATATTACAGGGTAATATACTCTCTCCAACACTGAGGCAGATGTTCGCCGGACGTTCGGTTCGGATCCACCCGCCCGCAAGGCGGTCGACCCGGATGCATCCTGAAGGTCTCCAGCCGCCGGGGGACATTCATATTTAACCTGTCTCTTCCCCTCTGGACCCCACCTGCTTCAAATCCACCACCATTTTCCCCATTTCCAAACAGCAGTGACCGGTCCCTGCACCACATCACTGGATGTGAGCCGGTCTGCAGGGACTGGACCCAGCGGTGCCTCAGGAAGTCCTGAGGATCATGAAGGACCCAGCACACCCACACAACAGCCTGTCCTCCCGCTGCCGTCGAGGAGGAGATACAGGACTCCCAAAACCAAAACCAGCACACTGAGGAGCAGCTTTTCTCCTCAGGCCATAAGACTTCGTAATAAATCCAACCATCTGTGCAATAACTGATTTGATTGTATGCACACCCTTTATTGATTACCATATTGATCTTTATATCCTGTTTTTGGACTTATATGCCTTATATGTTTATATCGTTTATCTATACATCTTTCGTTATTTATTTTATTTTATTTCATCTTTTTATCTGTTCTGTAGCGGTAAGTATTTCACACTTATACGCGTACAACAAAGTGACAATAAAACAAGTCGTCGTCTCGGGCGCTCAGCTCTCGCCTGACGGCAGGAGAGTGAAAGGTTTATGTGCTGCTGGGCTGCTTCATAATCCTGAGAGCTTTCCTGAGGCAGCGTGTGTGTGGTAGGAGGTGTCTTGTAGATGTGTGTGTGTGTGTGTGTGTGTGTGTGAGTGAGTGAGTGAGTGAGTGAGTGAGTGAGTGAGTGAGTGAGTGAGTGAGTGAGAGAGAGAGAGACTGTGTGTGTGTGTGTGTGTTACATCCCTCAGATATAAAAGATCAGACACACAGGATGCGGCACACACAAACAGGCATCTGATCCTCCAGCTGGATCCATATGAAGGTGTATTGATCGCACCCTCAGCCTCCAAACCGTCTGCCCTCAGGTGTGCGCATGACTGCCGGGAGATGACCCCTGACCCCATAACCACAGGTACAGCTGCCAAGTCTATGCCAAGTTTATTTATAAAGCACATTTCATACGACAGCCATAGACTCAATGTGCCTATACATGACAAAAACATAAGATACAAACATATAAGAGAAGGTATTATAATAAAAAGGGAATGCGATAAGGCATTTTGATTTATTATTACGTTTAAAAAGGGAATAATACAAATAATAATACTGATTATTTAAAAAAAAAAGTACCCACACACTTTAAACCTAATTAAAAGCTTGGTAAAAAAAGATTATGTTTTTAGTCTGCTTTTCCAAGAAGACGCTGGCTTGCCTTCATTCACGTTGTAGATAATCCCAGCGAGTCGCCCCATAATGGACAGCTGTGGATGTCCGATGGAGGCACGTCGGTGGATACACAACAGAGAAGCCACCGCAGCCACCAACACAGTTCAGCACGAAGGCCAAATGAGTTCACAGGCGGCTGTTAATGAGGTCAGCTCAAGTCACAGCTCCTCTCTGTTTTGGCGCCGCAGTGGTGCAACGAGCTCCCTGCCGCTGTCAGGACAGCAGATTACCTCACCAGCAGGCCGCGAGACCCTCGAGACTCATTTGTGCAGAGTTCACCTGGACCCTGCGTAGCCTCCCTACCTACCCTCCCCCCCCCAATAAAATAATTATAATTTATTGTCCTGGCAGATAAATAGTACATCGCATCGTACCGATCTTACCCTGGCTATCCATGCGGTGTACCAGAGAGGATCGCTAAACCTAGCAATTACGGTGCACTTAGAAACTGCTATTGACATCCTTGCTGTACCGACGGTGATATATTGTTGTTTTACTTTCTTCCGACAAATGTACTTATTGTAAGTCGCTTTGGACCAAAAGCGTCTGCTAAATGCCCTAAATGTAAATGTAGGTACTGATTGATTGCATTTTTATGCATGTGCACACCTACACTCATACACACACAAAAACAAAGAACACGACATTGTATAAACACACAAATCTCTCTCTCTCTCTCTCTCTCAAAGAAAAAGTACTACTCATACACAACAATCTAGGACAATAATCCCCCCCCCCCCACACACACACACACACACACACACTCACACACTCACACACTCACACACATACACACACACACATTCTTTTCCCAGCTTTTTCTCACATATAACTTGGCCCAGTGAAGCGTTCCAGAGACAGTCCTGTCCTCCTTCGAGCAGATCCAACCATCAATCAAACAACACATGGCATGCCTCCCTGGGAGTGACGGCTGGTGCAGATGCACATTTTACTGAGCTGAGTCGAGAAGACACGGCCGGATCGCCGCTGCTAGCGAAAACCATACAGCGCAGCGAAAAATCAGCCCGAAAAACAACAAAGGACAACGTACTAAAACGCAACGCGTGTAGTGGATGAGGCCCGCACACGGAGGGAGCAAAGGATAACGGAGGCGGATGAGTTTGTGTTAATATAATACGTTCATTGGGTGCGCCATGTTCTCCGATCGTCTGATTCATAAAATACAATTCTGTTTGTTATTATTTGGGTTGTAATGAATGTTGTGTCGCTGAAATGTCGTGGAGCGGTAATGGAAAATGTCAACAGCAAGGTAAGAGGAACCCTTGTTGAAGTCCTCCGAGGTAAGCTGTTCAGTAAAGTAAAGTGGGCATTTTTTTGTGTTGTTCTTTCGGGAGACGATTAAAGACGGAGGGGAGGGAGGGAGAGAGACAGGGAGGAGGGAGAGAGGCAGAGGGAAATAGAGGAAAAAAACCGAGAGGACGAGTTTAGCCGGCGCGACGTCCCTCCGCCAGCCAGGAGCCATGGGGCAGGTGAGAGGTGAGAGGCAGCGGAGCGGGTGGAAGGGAGGAGGAGGAGGAGGCGGAGGCGGCGGCGGCGAGGGGCATGCGGTCTGATTCAGTGTGCCTGCAGCACCTCCTCCTGCCCCATCCTTCCTCCCCCTTCTAGGACATAAACAACAAGCTAAGCTATGATGGCACGTGTAATGTAAAATGTGTGCGTGTCTACATATACAGATGTTTACGAAATGAATGCACAAGTAAAGTGTAACCTACACCCCCCTTAACAGGTGTTTCACATAGGCCCATAATGAGAATGACATTTGCATTTTAAATGTACAAACTATAAAAGCAGTTGATTTCCTTGTGTGTATATACACGTAAGGCATGACTTTCTTCAAGGTCAGATCGTTCTTTTGAAGTGAAAACAAAATCTATCTCAAAATAAGGATGGCATTTCATTATTGCACATTTCAAGCTGAATAAAAGTGCTCACTTCATCTCAATTATCTCTCTCTCGCTTGCTCTCTTTCTCCCTCTATTGATCTTGCATGTCTCTCTAAAACTCTGTGTGCCTTTCTCTCTCTCTCCCGTCTCTTCAATCAACTGGATCATTTACTGACATTTGCGCCATGTGAAATGTCAACGTCATACAACTTTGTCTTTCTTGGATTACTGATCTGGATGTCATCTTCTTCCCTCCCTGTCTTTCTCTTTTTTCCTCTCCTTGCCTTTTTTCTCACTCTTCTTCATCTTCAAACAAGGAAGACAGAGCGAGACAAAGACAGAGAGACAGAGACAGAGCGAGAGCCAGAGAGAGAGACGTATTCCGAATGAATAGGCATCTTACATTGTACTTTTCGGAGGCTGTGAAAAAAAGAAAACCAGAAAGAAAGACAAGAAATGCCTCCCCGTAAATGAGATACAAAGCACAATCAGGCCGAGACCTCAGAGTCACTTTGGGAGCCAAACGGGACACCAATCACGGTGGGCAGCCAGGGGACGCGAGTGCGTGTCACTTCTCCCAATCTGCATATATCACAGACAAGGGCTGACAATACATCAAACCCAGGGGTTTAGTATGGACCAGGTGCATGGATGAGCTCTTGTCTTACATTGCATCCGGGGGCCCCGGTGAAGCCGCTGCATGCAGAATGAAAAAGCGCCGTAGAGTTGTGGATTCTATATTTAGGACCACTTGCTTAGCACGCGTTTGCTTGCGCTGTTTACTCGTCATTTAGCCATTTCGGGGAGGGAGATGCTTTCATCCAAAGCGGCTTAGGGTGAAGAAAAATAGGGTTGATTAGGGGGCATGTCGGCGTTAAGTGTCTTTAGTCAAGGATGCCTGCGGGTAGGCTGCAGAATATCGATGAGGACGGGACTATGGGCAGCTCTTTCGTCGAGTCAAACAAACGCTACTCACCGCAGCTACACGATCCTGTCCCCCCGGTTTAAAGTCTGGTACGGGGTCATTTGATTCAAATCTGTCCGGGATTGTTTTTAAGAAAAGGGTTTTCTTTTTAAAAAGAGTCATGCGTCCCATGGGGGTTCCCCCCCCGAGGCGTATTTTACCTGCACCGCCACGGCCCCACCCCAAATGGCCCCGATCATTCGCCATGTCACAAGCAATCAGCCGAGGCCACCGTGTATTTAATTAAAAAGACAAGGTTTTTCCTGGCCAGCACATCCGCACCCAACCCCTCTCCTCTCTCAGCATCCCGCAACAAATTTCAATGAGATGAGCCGGCCTTACACCGGCCGTGGGACGGGCGCGAGAGTGATGGCATTTCAAATGGCAGCGTAATTATGGTGTGCTTTTTCCCGCTGACAGAAAATCAGTAGCCGGGCTCTCTGGGGCGGATCGGGGCCTGCCTGAACGGCGCTGATTAGGAGCCATCAGAGGGGAAGAAGTGGGGGGATACACCTTTTTCACAACACGGATGCCGAGCGTTGAACAAAGTCTTATTAGTACACAGGGCTACACCCGGGGCTGTCCAATACGCCGCGTCAAGCAACTGTACGCCGGGCCGTTTCTCATGAGTCACGCGGGTTTAGCAGTCAATTATGCAGTGCAAACACTCGAGGACCAAAATGGTATTCTCCGGCGCAACCCCCGAGAAAGCGCGCGTTTTTTTTTTCTTTCCCGCGCTTTTTTGATGAAGAGCGTGTCTGTCGTGCCGGGTCTAATTGAGAATCGCACCGCGGATGAACCGAGGAAGCCTACCGCGATGAAATCCACTCCGGTCGGCCCACGGTGACCTCGTCAGGCAATTCGAACTCGTCCGAGAGAGGAAATGGAGCGCAACTCCTTTTTTTTTCCTTCTAGCCATTGTCACGGTGGCAGGGCCAGGTGTATAAAGCGAAGCATTGACAACCGGTCGCTGAACCCCGCTGACCTCACAAAGCTCCCTGCAGTGGTCAGTGTAATGAAAGTGAAAATGAAACCAGTGTAAATTAACATGGGGAGGCCGCGGGGGGGGGGGGGGGGGCGGCGGGGGGGCGCGGCGGGGGGGGGGGGG
>JAOPJH010000138.1:4504950-4517900 GCA_027122575.1 Merluccius polylepis | reverse complement strand
TCTGGGATGGTGAACTTGAAGGGCTGCCCTGGAGGCTGGTGAGGCGTCTGACAAACAAGCACACACACACACACACATCACACATCACACACACACACACACACACACACACACACACACACACACACACACACACACACACAGCCGGAGTCCGTAAGGCTCTTCACCACTTATTTTCAGTCGATTCATCGAATGATAATTTTTTCCGATGAATCATTTAGTCTAAAAAAAAAATAAAGTGGCGTCTTGAGTTTGCTGGCGTTATCTAACAAGCAAACTGAAGTATTCGTTTTATAATAATCCATGAACCCAACATTTGAATTTCTGAAGCATCAAGCAGCAAATCGTTGGTATTTGTACTCGATACGTGACCTTAACGATTAATCGATTATCACAATTGAATCGAATAATCGATGAATTGAGTCATCATCGCAGCCCTAACCACAACGTCATGACCTTATTCATTATACATCTGGATGTTGTTGTTGTCCTTTGCACTAATATGCATAATTTTACCGGTGGTGTCATGTTGACAGATATTTTTGCCGTTATATATTTTTGTAGTATTGCACACGTTGAGCATTGAAACTTTAGTTTGTTTGTGTCTGTACAAACAAACAAAACTCCTAACAAATATAAAACAAGACGGCCATTCAGGCGTAGCAGCAGTGAGCGGCGCGGTGCGATGTCCGCGTCCGGAGCGATTACGAGAGCGCCGGTGCTGAAGCCGCAACCAATAGGGGAGCTGGATTGCATTTTCCCCCAGCGCAAGTTTCTAGCGAAACACGGAGGAGAAACTATTTGAGTTTAGTTATTTAAATTATTGATGTTTCCGGTTTCCCGGAGCTATAATCAGTCTGTCTGTTTGTCTACCGGGACACGAGCATGGATACAAGCACAAACGTGATCTTCGTTTGGTTTGGTGTATTGTGTTCTGAGAGCGGAGAACCGGGTCAGATTCCTTGTGTGTGGAAACATAGATAGATAGATGGATACGAACTTTATTGATCCCCGAAGGGAAATTCAGTCGTCATAGCAGCAATAATCGACCACTATACGATATGATTCAGATTAAAGGATTAGATGAGACTCAACTTTGATTCCAATAATGTCGCCATGCATACAGTAGAGCCGAAAGTAAACTGAACTAGTAAACTACTAAATAATAAACCGGGGAAAAGTCGAAAATAAGTTTATTTGAAAATGCTCTCCGGCCTCCCGAGAGCAACAAACTATATTATCACAACAAACTCGACAACAAACTATATTATATTAACAATAGCTGCACTGCTACTGGGCACAGCCAAACTTTATGTCTGCAAGCGCTGCTTGAGGGATCCGCCTTTCGCCGACAGCTTGGCAGCGGGCGGCCGGAGCGCCCGCAGGCGCAAATCAATCTTTTCGACGTGACCCTCCGGTTACTCAAGTGGACTGCGGAAAAAAAAAGCGAGCGCCTTCTGGCTGGGGGTTCAACGCCCTGGCCGCCGCCACACTACCGCACTGCCCCCACTAGTACCGGCCGTGTGCAATTACCAGCAGATTTATAATCTTAACAGCAGCAGGTCGCCGCATGAGCCGCCTTACGCCAGACACCGCATGTCACTCAGCGAGTGACAGGCGACTATATTTCCTATTAAAAAGTAAAAAAACAAAAAAAAAACAATAAACCCAAATGAAATATTTGTAATTATATGAATAATCTATTTACAGACCAAACATCGCACGTCAACGCAGACGTTATGTTTGGGTGGATGGTTTTTTTGTTGTTGCGCGCACCGACGCTAGCGAAGCATTAAATTAGATTTGTGTCAGATACGATCGCTGTCTGGAAATGACAGAAAATTGTTGAAAGAATAATATAATGTGAACGACGCTAAAATCATCCCCTCCCGCTACGCTTCACGGTCCATTAACAACGCATGTAGGCGATTTTCGATTGCAGAAACACACTTGTTTCACGACACACCAGATCAACATTTCTGACAATAGGGGCCGTCGCCGTAACGCCGAAACGCTCGCTTGTGCGTACAGCGTCCCGAGTCACAGCTTAAGTACGCCGTCCCGCGCGCCGCGTTCAGAAGAAAAGGGATTTCGGAGGACGCGAGTCGCGCTTCGTGTTATTGGAAACATAAATCTGTTGGCGTCGCTGAGAAACTCTTAAGACTACAGCGAGTTATTTTCAGACACCGTTGGGACACAAAGATATTGAAACCTGTGCTCTCCCGTGACCTTTAGAGAAGCCTTCGAGCTTTTTAGTGTCGTGGTTTGGTAACAAAGACACTACACACAATACAAGCTATTATTATTATTATTTGTATTATTGTTATTATTATTATTATTATTATTAATCCAGAACCTCGCCACTGGGAGTCACTACACTATCCTGACCACCTGACAGCACCCACATTAGAGAGGTATAAAGAGATATATCTCTTGTCAGCATTAGAGCAGTATAAAGAAAAATACCTCGTCAGCATTAGACATATATAAATATATATATATTTATAAAGATATAAAAATATAAAGATATATCTCTCGTCAGAGTCGGCCCTGAAAAATAGGGCCCCCCTGGGCAAGTTTGTCAATGGCGCGCCAAAAGATATGTGCTTTTAATCAGTGACCAAATTACTACCTGGTTTCTGGGAGGTTGGGGGGGTTCTTCAATTAAGATACACGCCCCCCCCCCCACAAACCATTGTGTCGAGATTTCCTTTTTAAATTGTTGGAATAAAAATCGTAGCTTATCGGCTTGATCCAAGGATCCACATCACTGAACTCATCACTGGGCGCTACCGCCTGCGCGGCCGCCATGTCTCTGGCGATGCGATCAATCAGGTAGACGCTGACGAAGCAGCGACAGGTCGAGGGTCACCTTCTCGAAGAGCAGGTCGCCAAGGGACTGGGCGAACTCGCCGTCCTCCATCAGCAGGAAGTGGCGCAGCGCCTCAAAGTGTCGCTCCACACCCAGCTCCACGAAGAAGTAGTCCACCACCGCCTTGTTGACCAGGGAAACGCTGCGGGTGGGGGTGAGAGCGGGTGAGGGTGGTGGTGGTGGCGGTGTAGAGGAACATAGTTGAGGGAGAGAGAGACACACACACACACACACAAAGGAGAGATATTTGATAGTAATGCTGACTCGCTGGATATTCCCCCTCCCCAAAACACACACACACGCACACACACAGTTCACACAAGAGATAGCCATCAGCTCAGTGTGAGGAGAGGCTGAGCGAAGCGCTCGTGGCGTTCCTCAACTTCCTCTGACCCATATTTTACTGCCCTTCACACATTTTAATTATCCCTGTGGCCATTTCCATTCATAGGACGCCGTGATGAAGGGAAGCCAAAAAGGTCACCGCCGCAAAAAAAACCGAGAGAAAAGAAATGTAGAAGTCGGCAGAAAACGTTGCCCTCCAAAGACAAAGATTCTTTTTATTTTTTTAAATAGCGTCTTTGACGGATGCGTCGGATACCGCTCGCCGCGGCCACATAATTCACACCGAAGTGAACTACTGCACGCTCCAAAGACAGGACCCGACGCCGCCATCCGTCCTGGAAAATGGCTGCCGAGGCTGTACAGTGTGTGCAGCGACATTTCACAGCTGAGGGCCGAGGACGCCTGCCTGCCAGCGGGATTTCTGAGTGGTTGTCAGTGACATTTAAAAAATGGGCGCCGCGCCGGTGTCATTTTGACAGACCGTCGTTCCCGTCAGCGGCCCGTCGCCGAGTGATACAGTACAGGTGAGTTCAGTCAAGGTTTTTTTTTCTCTTTTCTTTTTGTGTTAAAGGTGGATAACACATTTTTTATTTTCCCCCACAGGTTTTTTCGAACACGAAGGTCAGCGATGGGTCTGCTGACATTACCTGACTTAGAATGTCGGTCCAGATTGTTCTTTAAGAGAGAAGAGTTTGTTGTTTTCCGTTTCGCCCCTCGCCGCTTGTGTTTCCCCCAACAGCCTTGAACACAGAGTAACTAAGTGCGAGCTCAATAACCTCCCTGAACACACACACAGCCTTTATCTGTGGAATAGGAAACAACATCGGCGGACAAACCAGTCGAGCCTAAAACCAGAAATAAATGTAATTTGCAAGGCGCACGACTAGATCACTAGGTCATCAAGTCCTGCATACATAGACAAAAACAATATGGACAAAGTGTCCGTGACGTCTCCCATCGGTTTACACACGACCGCTGTGAAGCCGTAGATTACGCGTTATGGGCTCCGCCGTTGATTAAGATTTTTTGCAACCAGCAGCGGAAAACGATCGGTTTGGCACAATGGAGGGTGGGAATTGAATGGCAGCGTTGCAATAGTCTACGGCCAAAACAATAACTTCTAAAATGAAATAACACCGTCAAACGTGACCTCTCAAAATGCATAATATGGAGATGAACGAGCCACGGAGATCCTAACCGAACCACGAAAAAACGTATTCTCTTTGTATTCGGGCTGAACAAATAATGGATATATCGAAATCGCAATATGGCCAATCCAGAGCTGCAATTTTTTGATAAGGGTAAAATGTGTAAATGTATAAATGAAGTACTGCAGTGCTGCAGAGATGCCCTGGCCTACACATTTCTTTCTCCAGATGTAAGAATACATGTCTGTTTGATACACATCCCAACAAATGTCACATCATGATTCGTCAAAATGATCGCAATCAGATTGTTCAGCCCTACTTTGTATTACGAGAACAAAATCCCACTTTTCCCCTCGACTTAGAATGGTGGCAGAGCTTTCTGAATACCGGCCACCTACAGGCCGTTGGAGGTACTACACGTTAGTCGCCCAGGGCATCACAAACAGGCGGTCGCGGCTGCTGCTTGCTTGCTACACACAACAACAACAATCAAGTGACTGAAAGACGTAGAGGAGACACTGACTGGGTGATGAGGGGCCCGGTGACCGAGTGCTTCATCAGCACCGGCAGCGACACCATCTCACTCAGCTGGACGGCCGTGGTGTCCGTGGCGCTCTGGAGGGTGGGGTCGGCGGGAAGACCCCGGCGCCCGCCCATCAGCCGCTTCAGGAGCTGACACTCTGGGGACGCCGCTGAGGTGGCGCGCACACACACACACACACACACACACACGGGAAGGGGAGTGACAAGAGGAAAAGGGAAAGGTTAGGTAAAGATTAGGTTCTACATATATTAGGGTTGCATATTGGAAAAATAATTTGGCAATACAATGTGCAAGAAGAAGCATATTGATTAAATGACACATTGAGACACTTGTGCAGAAGAAGATATACCGGTCGTACGCGTCCAATTTTTTCCACAGGGAGCGGACAAGTGAGGTCATAGGCCTACATATAAAAGAGTAGAGTCTGCACGTTGTGGATACTAACTGCTCCCAAGGAGTTTAATTTCACCAATTTAAAACAAGATCCAATGGAATCGAAACGTTGACCTTGTTTTTAATTGGTGAAAACAAACACCTTGGGAGCAGGATACAGTGTGCCGGTATTGGGATACTATAAGTTAGATATGAGTGCAGTTTTGCTGTCATGGGAACAAACTTACAAAACAGCGCTACAATCAACTCTAACACAACCCGATGAACTATAATACAAAGGCTGGGTTGAACTGAAGCTCATATCACACACTACAACCTTCCAAACTATGTGGGTGGTACACACAGGTGTGTAGGTATGTGTGTGTGTGTGTCGGCAAGAAACAATAACATCACTACAATATTAACACATCACTACACTGTAGGCTCTCATCTCACTATACTACAGGGTGAACATGGTCTCATACACTTATAAACATTTATCTCGACCTGGAAACTGATTACAAATCAGATGCTTAACGAGTTTCGACGCGTCCCGCCTTCCGAATATCAATCAAGGCGAAACAAATTTGTCACAAACTTACGTAAATATATATATATATATAAGGAAACAAAGTAAATATGTGTACACGCATGCATTTCATAAACGGACACATTAACAAAAGAAAGACAAATGTCGTCGGACTCAACAATCACTAGCTGCAGCGCGTCCACTTTAGGTAATTAAACTGCTACACATGACATGTGGCTGCCATACTGGGATTACATTGGCAGAGGTCGCTGTTCGACTTTCTCACAATTTTAGTACCAAAAATTTTAATCAATACTTGATTAATACTTGGTGTCCGTGCATCGAGAGTACTGCCACGCAAAACAAATCGCGATACTATGCTGTATCGATTTTTCCCCCCCACCCCTAGTTCCCAATGAGAGCACTCACACCGGCGCCGCCATACAGCCGCGCTACAACTTCCAGCACTGCTCAAAACCTTTGCTCCCAACCCAGCGCCATCCATCGCCAACCATTATATTAAACATAGAGCAAGACCTAAAATGGTATCTTCCGACGTGCGTTGTCCTTTCTACTATGAGACGCTGCGCTGTGACTCGTCTGGTGTGCAACGCGCTTCACATTGAAGCTCTGCCGCCATGGCGTATCTCTGGTTTCAGCTGTGGAGGGGACGATGTGAGCGCAAGAAGTGCACGAGATGAGAAGTGCACCAGGAATTTTAGCACAAATATTATAAATATTTAGGCTAGGCGACTACAGAATCAGATGGTCCTGAACCTTGTTATTTACCAACCACCACAGCCTTCATATCAAGTGCTACTTTTACTTATTAATTGCTTTATATACAACAGGGCCTCTCAACCTTGGGGTCGCCCGATATCCAGGTGAGGTTGTGGGAAATTTAAAAACTACTTTTGGGGTTTTAGGGTTTGGTTGATGGTTCCAAGGTTAGGGTTTAGGGTTAGGGTTTCCTATTGGGATTCTGGTATAAGGGTTAGGTTTTAGGGTTACCATATGCTTCTAAGGTTTAGTTTTAGGGTTAGGGTTGTGTTAAACGGTGTTATATTAGGGTTAGGGTTTAATGTTAGGGTTTCATATTAGGGTTAAGGTTTCATATTAGGTTTAGGGTTTCCAATTAGAGTAAGGGTTTCCTTCGAGGATGAGCCCTTCTTCAATAACTTTTGTTTTGATGGTCATAGAGACTTGTTAGTTGGCTCCGTCCCCACTAATTCGGGGACACCTGTTCCAACTGAACCAAATGCAAGTTTCTACATCAACCAGAAGTACCAGAAATCACTTCTGTACCCTACGCACGGCTGTATCTCTTGAACGAAATGTCACAATGACTCAAGAAGACTAAGACCGCCATGTTCAGTGGCCCCAGAAACTAACTACCACTAACCCTAATAGTAAACTACACAAAATGTATTGGGTTTGGTTGAAGGTTCCAAGGTTTGGGTTTCCTATTGAGGTTAGGTTTAAGGGTTTGGTTTATGGTTTAGGATTTTGTATTAAGGTGAGGGTTTCCTATGAGGATTAGGTTTTAGGTTCTAGGGTTTGCCTTTAGGATTAGGGTTTGGGTGGGACACAGATATAGACGTCTAAAAAACAAGATCAGATGATGGGAGAGATTGCCGATTTGGCAGACCCGTCATTTTGATTTGTTAGTTAATTTGAACACTATGTCTCTATAAATACATTTTCAGTTTGATTGCAATGGACAATTCACTGGTTTCATGACATTGGTGGGGATATGTCTCTAGCGTGCATGGCTAATTGCAGTTGCAGCAGTGCAGCATGTACAGGAAACACCAAGACATGCGAGATATATGGATATATGGCTGAGTATGCACCGCACGCAACATTCATACATCAAGTGCCTAGCATATCTAAAGTGCATTCAGCTCGTCCTTCTCAAGGGCAACCTTTTGTTTCATGGAATCATGGCATAGACTGCAAAACTGTTTAAGCCTGGTAGATCTTGACTTACACATGCGGTTGTAGCAGTCCTCGTAGTGCTCCACCTCGTACTGCACGGCCAGGGAGAACAGATAGTCCTGCTCAGACAGCTCGCCCAGGGACAAACCCAGCAGGGCTGCGCGGTCCCCTGGAGATGGAGGGAAGGATGGAGGAGATACAAAGGCAGATGGAGAGAAGCAAGCAGAGAGACAGAGAGAGACACAGGGAGCCAAAGAGAGACCAGGAACGAGACAGAGAGGGAGAGAGACACAAATACTTTAATTAAAAAGATTCTATAATACATTCAATGCATACCTCAATGCATAAAAGAATCATACAATAACTCATTATTTTTTGGAAGCATCAAGCCCACTGAGTTCAAACACCGGAGTTAGCGTTAGTTCAGCGATTCAATTCGATTTTTAATGAATATCAAGCACTAACATTTCCTTTTCCATCAATTGAACCACAGCTCAAAGAAAAAATAATCTGCCTGGCCGACAACAGACAAGGCCTACTACAAAGGAGAGGGAAATTATAATATATTGTATATATTACAGTATATTTTGGCCAATTAGCATTCACACTAGCTTGATTACCTTGGTTGTTCTGTGGCCTGGGTGGCTCCTTCACCACACAGCCCATCCCCAGCGCCGAGTCCGAGGAGTGCCCGTAGGAAGATCCTGCAGGTAGAGCGGGTATAGGCTCCGCCTCCGACACCACACACCCAACGCCCAACGTTGAGTCTGATGCGTGGCCATAAGTGCTTCCAGGGAGTGGCGAAGCGAGGGGTGCAGTTCCTGAAACCACGCACCCACCGCCAAGAGCCGAGTCCGAAGAATGGCCGAAAGCGCTTCCTGGGACTGGCGAAGCAAGTGTTGCAATTCCGGAAACTACACACCCCACACCAAGGGTAGAGTCTGATGCGTGCCCGTAAGCACTACCTGGAAGTGGAGAAGCTTGTGCTGCTATTCCAGAAACTACGCACCCGCCACCTAAGGTCGAGTCCGAAGAGTGGCCGAAAGCGCTTCCTGGAACCGGCAATGCTTGTGTTACTATTCCTGAAACTACACACCCGCCACCTAAGGTCGAGTCCGAAGAGTGGCCGAAAGCACTTCCTGGAAGTGGCGAAGCTTGTGCTGCTATTCCTGAAACTACACACCCGCCACCTAAGGTCGAATCCGAAGAATGGCCGTAAGTGCTGCCGGGCAAAGTCAAGGAGACGGGTTCGACCCCCGTAACCACACAGCCCACGGCAAGGGTCGAGTCGGAGGAGTGGCCGTGAGTGCTTCCAGGCAGAGACCCCGGCGCGGGTTCTGTACCAGACACGATGCATCCGGTCAGGAGGGTGCAGTCTGACGCGTGCCCATGGGCACCAGGAACGGGTAGAGAGGCCACAAAATCGGAGACGTTCTCCCCAACTTTGATGTGGGCGTCGGACGCGTGTCCGTACGCGCTGGGAGAGGGAAGAGCAGCACTGACCTCTGACACTAAACCACCGCCGACCGTGATGTGGGCGTCTGACGCGTGCCCATGGGCGCCGGGAACGGGCAGAGGGGCGACGAAATCGGAGACGTTCACCCCAACCTTGATGTGGGCATCTGACGCGTGCCCATGGGCGCCGGGAACGGGCAGAGGGGCGATGAAATCGGAGACGTTCACCCCAACCTTGATGTGGGCGTCTGACGCGTGCCCGTGGGCACTGGGCAAAGGCAGAGGGGTGGCGGCGTCCGAGCACAGCACTCCGGCTTTCAGTTGGGAATCGGAGGTGTGCCCGTGAGAGTTTGCCGAGGGAATCAGCGCAACCACGTTGGAGACGAACTCCCCGACTTTGATATTAGCCGCTGAAGGGTGAGGTTGACCCTCTGGGGCCTCAAGGGGCTCAGAGACAGAGGGAGGAAGAGGAGTAGCAGCAGCCATTTGGGCCTGGAGGTCTCCACCATCAGGCTCAGAGCTAGCCTCAACTGGAGGACCAGAAGCAGCATCTTCCACAGGAACAGGAGCCTCTTCCAGTACAAGCTCAGGAACGTTGGGCTCTAGTTCCTGGTTTGCTTCCGAGGTATTTTCAACTGCCACCACCAAAGTGTTTCTTTGTTCAGCCGTAGATCCGAGTTGCTCTGTCTTGTTGTCGTCTGTACTCGCAGCACTGCCGTCCCCCAGCTGAAGTGTGGTTTGCGAGGGGTGTCCGTAGGCGCTGCGCTTTGGCTCAATTCCTAGCGCACCTCCCTCCAGGGTGTACTGTCCTATGGGGAAGCTGGACTTGGAGGCCTGGCCGTAGGAGCTGGATCTGGGGATCTCCTTGACGTGGGAAACGTTCTCGCCGATAGGGATGTGAGAGGCAGAAGGGTGAGCTGCCATATCCGGCAGGGCCGCCTGCCCCCAGCGAGGTGGAGGCTGGGCTGGGGCTTGATCGGTGATGCCCTCCAGCGGTATGAAGGGGGTGCTGAAGTCATAGTCTACTACCGCTTGAGGCTGCTGCTGGAGACCGGAGCCCATCTCCCCCAGGGCCTGGGGATCCAGCGGCCGGGGGGGTGAGTCGTTCACATCAATGCCGTCGGTGATTGAGGTGGAGCCTGCAGCAGGTTGGTCGGAGGGAGGAGCACCGGTGGGAAGTTTCTGCCCCTCCGCTGTGAGGCGTTCTGATGACTCCTGTCAAAGAGAAGGATGTTTAATTGAAACAGCGGGGGGGGGGGTGGTACATCTACATATCACAACAACATCAACAACGATTACAACTGGATTCACACCTGTTCCTGTTGCAGCACAGCCTGTTGCATTACCATCTGTGGAACAGCAAGGAGGAATTCAACGGGAGGTCTCTCCTGCCCCAAGGGATATTTCTCCAGTATGGTCTGCAAGTTACATTAAAAAAAAGTCTTGGTGAACTCAAATATACCCCTTAAATCCAAAAGAAGAGACATGAGTGAGGCAATTACCTTGCGGTGCTAGTGCAATAATCCATTTTGCGATAACTGCCAAAACTGACCTCAATCTTTTCTTTGTCTCGCGTTAGGAATTGGGCGCGTGCTTGGTCAAGCCTCATTCGCTGCACCCTCCACAATGCCCGCCTCTCTCGACGGGCGGCGTCCTCCGATAGGCGGCTGTACTGAGCAATTAGCTCATTCCTGTGTGCGCGCGAGAGACGACAGCACATCACTCAACTTGAATGTTAGTGATTCCACCGACGCACTCTGAGCAGCGCGCACCGGTAGGAGCAGGGATTTGAGAGGGAATGAGACGTCTCGCTCGCAGACACTTTGACAGGGGATGCGTCCGTCTGCGATAATAGGAATAAAACCTGGCGCGCGAACAGCGATGGTATTGTCGCTCAACTCACTGTTTGGCTGCCAGGTTTTTGGTGTTTTAATGAGTTTAATTTCAGCCGCTAGTGTGAAGTTGGAAGAGCAGGAGGATGTGTGAGTGTCATCGGCAGCGTATGTACAGAGAGAGCAACTGGAAGTATTTGGCAAGGAGTCTGCGACTCGCCAAATTGCCGTCAATAATAGGCTGGATTTGAATATTGAGGAGTGTTTTTTCCGAGCTCCGAGAAATTATCAGACAATTCCCCCCCCAAGTTCTCACGGTTGTCTCCTTTACGATATAATCCTCACATTTAACAGTGTGTATATGGGTGACGGAGTGTGTACGAAACGGTGTTGTGCATGTGTGAGTGTGTGTAAGTGAAAAAAACCTGCTCATCTCTTGCATAGGTTTGCATGGAAAGGAGTTCTTCTTGCATACCCAAAAAACAGACAAAAGTTGTGTGTCGTTTGTCTACAGTATTTGTGGGTATGAGTTGTGTGTACTTTGTCCACAGTATTAGTGAGTCTGAGGTGTGTGTTGTTTGTCTACCGTATTAGTGTGTCTGAGGTGTGTGTTGTTTGTCAAACAGTATTAGTGAGTCTGAGGTGTGTGTTGTTTGTCAACAGCATTAGTGTGTCTGAGTTGTGTGTATATTGTGTATTAGTTGTCTACAGCACAGCAGGTGTGTGCATTGTGTGCTGACCTGGCTCTCTGCTCCAGCTGCTCCTCGAGGGCCTGCAGCCTCTGCTCTCGGGCCTGGAGCTCCCTGGTGAAGCTGAAGTCATCCTCTTGCTCCTTCCTCCTGGACACGCTTCTCCACTGGTGACGTCATTAACAAACATCAACACTTTAGGACCATGTCCCCACCCCTACCCACGGCGTCAGTTGGTGCCTTCGCTCATACAAGCGGCCACTTTAAAAGACCACTTTAGCCGACTGCCGATGTCTGAATCACGTGCGTTTCATGTGCTACACTCCAACGCAAGACTAAGTGTTTTTAAATTCATCCTCCAAGGAGAGTGCTACGTTTTTAGTGTGGACAGAAGGCCGCAATGGAGGAGAAAATAAGAAAAAAATAGATGTGTTTTCAGAGACATCTGCAATACACTAGATCTGGCCTTGAACACGCGCAGACTGATTATTATGGGTCTTTAAATGGGTACTTTAAAAGTGAGCCAGTGTTCATCTCCACTAGGGACGCAGGAATAAAATACGCATCAACAAAGTATAATAATATGTATTTGTAAGATATCAGAAAAATTACTACGACGATTTCGGATTTCAATATTTTTGTAATCATCTCCACCCCCCGTAATTTCAAAGATGTTAATATGTAGGTGGCCATCAAGACAAAACAGACCATAGGCAGTGGGGAGGGGGTCGTGTGGGGGAGTGGTGGTTAGAGGTGGGAAATTGCTGTAGGCGACTTAATGATCATTTTCAACCTCATTTAAAGGCCTCATCATATTTGTTTTTTTCCCCTAATCACTAGGTGGCAAGAGTAGTAGAGATTTGGGTAGAAAATAATTAGGATGGATTGGTTTTTAATTAAGAGCTTGTCATGAAAATTGATCATGTGAAAAAAGAAAAGAAAAAGGCTTCACACTTCTTTAATAGCTTTGTGAATGCAATCCATCTTTCCACTTCGTAAATGTGTTTAAGCCCCCCTTACACACGCACACACACCTCTTGCTCCTGCTCAAGGTGCTGTTTTAGCTCTTCAAAACGCTCCCTCTTCTTGGCTTCCTCCGCCAGACGCAGCGACACCTGCCGCCCTATGGGGGGGGGGGGGGGAAGAGAGAGAGAGAGAGAGAGTGAGAGAGAGAGAGAGAGAGAGAGAAGCAGGCTGTTTAATAACCCTATCACACAAAAACACAC
>JAOPJH010000138.1:4346864-4359349 GCA_027122575.1 Merluccius polylepis | reverse complement strand
CACACACACACACACACACACACACACACACACACACACACACACACACACACACACACACACACACACACAGCTGGGAGTGATGAGGCGAGAATACATGGTCAACTTCCATGACAAATCTCCAGCCAGATAAGGTTCCATTCCACCTGGTGAGCACATGGGACCGGTCATGGGGGACCTCTGTCTGAAGGAAAACCACCGTTTCCAAGTTGATCTGCTCAGATTAGCAAAAACGGGTGTAAAAGTGTGTCATCTTAGCAAAGCTAAAGGAGACCAATAACACAGTATCCTAAAGGAGCAAAAATAAGTTATTCATTTAATAAGAAGTCAAATAATTAAGAAAATAGTCACTTTTTGATTACTTGTTTTACGCTGTAAGATTGTTTTAAAATGAGATAGTAATCAATGCCATAGGCCTACCAGTGCAACAAATTGACTATTAAACAACATGCAGCAAAATCACATTTTCTTATCCATGTCGTAATTTTCTGAACCAGTGATTTTCTGACTTAACTTAAAAACGGTGGCACGGTTTGTTTTTAATGTACCTTTACCATCAAGTTTTGGATTTTATAAAATGATAGATACAGGTTTGGATCCAAAGCCATGTTATTAAGATTCATTCAATGTTTATATTCCACTGTTTCTGATTACCTTAATTAAAAGTCATAAGTCTTGATCAATCGTTGGTCTTATCTTGCCTCATAATATATAATGTTGAATATATTTAGATATTTCACTGACAAGCCTGATAACTGTGGGAAAGCATGTCTCTGACTACAACCCAAGTTTCAGCAGTCTATCCTAAATCCTGCCCCAAAGAAAGATGCAAATACTGGGAGGGGGAGGTGCGATCTCCAGACCTATTTATATTTAATGGCTTTACATACGCATTTGAATAAGGCCATTCGATTATAACAGCCATGTCCTGCTATTGCTCACTATGGGAGGACTTTGGTCTTCCTGGACTATTGGTTAGTATATAACTGTGAATAGTGACATTTAAATGGTGGAATTCATCATTCACCAAATTCTAAATGGAGAAGATCAAGATGGTTTCAAATGACAGATCTGTCCATTATTTATGAATCTGTCAGTACAGACAAAGTAGGACTTTGTTGAAATGTAAAATCCTTGACATACTTACTTTCCTAATGATACAACATGACCACCACATTTAGGCGAGCCTACTTGGTATTTCTGCACATAACCGGCACAGATTCATCAGATCTGTTAAATAGCATTGATATCCAAGCATAAACGCAGGTCACACACAGGTCCGAATAGCGGTTGAAATGTCTTGCTGCGTCTCAAATTGTCTGTATCCCCTTGTCCTCAATTCATCTTCAATCTTGCATCTCACTTACTTTGTTCAAATAGTGTTGTCTGTTAACAGCACAAATTGGGAACTAGTCAACACAACCACACAATTTGTGAAACAACAATTGAATTAAATTGAACAATTGAATTCAATTGAATTCAATTGTTCAATTGTAAACAGTACTTGATGGCTGGCACTCTAAGCAATTTTCTAAATGTCACTTGTGTGAGGCTCTGAAAGCACCCTGTAGGGCAGAGATGAGAAGGGCAACAAACATAAAGACAAAATTGATCTCTACCCTCATGTGCCACTAGGTAAACGGAGGCATTCTCTGTTAATCCACCAGTATCAAGTACATTTTGATGGATCAGTAGTAATAAGAGAATGACATACAGAGACATGGTGTATTTTCAGCACCATGGCTACCTACCAAAGGCACTGCTAGTTTCTCTGGAAGCTAAGCAGGGCTGGCCTGGTCCCTCCTTGGATCTGAGACCAGATGGTGCTGGTAGAGGTGTTGGAGGACCAGTAGGGGTTGCTCATCTGCCCTCTGATCTATTATATCCCCAATGCCCCAGGACGGAGATGGGACTCAATCCTGTGCAAGAGCCCCATCTTTCGTTTGAGATGTCCAACGAACTGTCGTGAAATGTCCTGACTCCCTGTGGTCACTTAAGATCACATGGCACTCGTTGTAAGAGTCAGGGTGCTAACCTCGGTTTCCTGGACAAATTCCCAACCCGGCTCTTGCATCAACATGGCCACCTAACCCTCCCCTGGTCTCTAAGTTGATAGTTTTATTCCTCACCTTTCCACTTTGATAGCCATCACCCAGGTGGATGCAACACACACTCACTAAGTGCTTTGAGTGCCTTGGAACTGATAAATGCAATGAATATGAAGATTACTTTCAGTGAGATAGATGGTGGTTTTCTTAGCTGATAATTCACGATGCTTTTACCGTCTTGGGGTTTCTGTCTCCCAAATGGCCTTGGGTTCTCTGAAAAAAGGCATGATATTGCTGAATAGATGACAAAATCATGTTTTCATTTTCTTCTCATTTTTTCAAATAATGCGAGTTCCACCAGAAAGAGATGAGGAAATGGCTCTTTGGGATGAGAGGAACAGAGAGGCTTGTAGAGGGAGATACTCTTCATAACAGTAAATGCTTCTACTTTTGTTAATCTCCCCTTGGGCACTTTGATATCTTGCGTGAAACAAACCGCTTCTGCAGAAATGGCTAAGGCGGAGGTCAGCTCTATTGTGCTTTCTCCAGCAGAAACTAATAGTGTTCATTGTAAAACACCTCAACACTAGCTCAGCGACTTTCCACAAACCCCTTTCGATGTGTTATCACCACTGGGCAGCTTCAGGAACAAATGGGACGACCGTATCTCAGGAGGTAAACAAGGTTGTTGGTTAAATTCTCGGCCTTCTGGCTTAAGTTTAAAAGGTGTCCTTTAGGAAGTTCCGAACCCCTCACGGCTCCAGTTGAGTTGGCACATTGCATGGCTGACACGGGCTGCCAGTGTGGGAATGTGTTTGTTCATGCGTAAATGTGAGACGTAGCATCTAAAGTGTTTTGAGTGGCTTGAAAAGCTCCACAATGAGTCCATTTGGTAAAAGGCCTGGTCTTCCCCATCTATTCTTCCCTTAACCTGTCATCTTGCAGTCCGGCTGCCTTTTACACTGTCGCTGTGTCTTCTGAGCCTCCAGCTAAATGACCAAGACCAAGGCTGACTTACTCAGCTCTGCTGCCTGAGGGTGCCATGCGTGCTGCTGACACGCAAACAGTCCTGGCTCGCGCTGTGGGGTGGATGAATAGTATAAACTGGCATGCCAGAGGTGTTTGGTATTCTCACTCAAGCACCCTTGAGTTGTTTTCTCCACACTCGATGGTGTGTGCAACCTCCTCACTCCTGAGCCAAGTGCAAGGCTTCTTGAGCTCAGAGGCGTAACCTCACTGAGAAAAATGATTACAAAATTGCCTTTGAACTTTGTATGTTGAGTGCCACACTCAACATACAAAAACGTCATCCATTCCTCAAGCAATGTGCTGGGTTATAACCGGCACAGGGTAAACAGTGAAGCAAAGTGCATATATGTCAGTTGCTAAGAAACTGTTTAGCTTTGGACAGTCAAAATGCCAATGTTGAAATATGATCGCTGTGTGAATAATGTATACTTGATGGATATACTATAGCATAGGGTAAGGCACATCCCTATGTGTCAAAACCAAGTAAAGTAATGATCCACTAGAAGGCAAAAAAAGACAATCTCGTGTGAGATATAAATGTGGATCTTTATCCGATTGGAAAAGAGAATCCTGCAAAAAATGACTGTCAGAGAAATGCTTATTTTGTGTGGCACATTACTTTGTATTCCTTTCGTTTCACAGTAGGCACAAACTGGTGAAAATTAATCATGTGGTTGTATTGAAGCACACACTGTTCACAATAATATTTGGGTGTGCTTTATTTTGATACACTGCAGGCTCTACATTCTCAGTAACAATAACCTAGCCATAATAATTTATTGGTTGATTGTTAAAAAAGACTTCCACATTTCACAAGAACACAATACTTAATAGCTAAAAATAACCACAATGTGCGAGATTAGGTCTGTGACTGGGTTGGCAACAAACCAAGCACAGTTTTCTTCTCTGCCCCTGCCACTTATATACCAAAGCAACAACAATTGTATATGTAAGGGATAATGTATATCGAATTTCTTCCTCGCGTGCATTATTTGTGGATACATGCACACCTCGGAGTGGATTATCCCACTTATACCATGGCCATGGAGAAATATATGGGTCTGACTAATGCCTGGAACACAATCAGTTAACATGAGATTCATGTTAAATGATGATGGTGATAAGACAATCAATTTAGAATCGAGTATTCACCTGGACCATGGTATATTACAATTATATATTAGCATATAGGCCAATTATTGTCTTTATTATTAATAATAATTCTAATGAATAATAATGCATTTGTCTAAACCTAAACTTGTCCTCTTAACTGTAACACTAGCTTGTAGCCAAACTTTATACAATGGATTTCCATCCATATACTGCCTGTCATGTTATGAGTGCATTTCTGCACAGGTTAGATTCAGAGAGGTTACAGTGACAACAAATAACCTTTAGAACCAACTCAAAGACTCTCAAATGTCACCTGGTTTAAATGATTCATGTCTGACATATCAAATATCACCACACATATTGGTGGATCAAGAATATCAAACATTTGCATTACAATAACATTGAGTAATTTATCATGTAAAAATACCAAACTTGCAAATAAGCAAATGTTTGGTTGCATTTCTCTGTTTCATCATTTTAAAATAAATACATTTGTCTTTTGCAGCTGCTTGTTAGACAGAGCCAGCTCATTTAAGACACCACTTGGGGCTCTAGTAACTATATTGTCTATTTTGATTAATTCAGATCTATTAATTTGAAAAAAAAGAATCAGGAGATACATCGACAAAAATAATGGTTAGTTACAGCTAAATCTGTACTCTTCACACATCTGAAATCATACTTTAGGAAAAGGATGTTTGCCTCAGCAGGCGGTCCTGCTGTTCGTCCCTGATGTGTCACTGTCCACTCGGTGGACGATTTGTCTGCCTATTCTTTCTTCGCCAGCCTCCAACTGGATGTGCTCTGTGCCTCAAGCTAATCAAAACAGGCCAGGATCCATGATTGGGTTTAGCCTCGCAAAGTGATTACTTCAAAGGACAATCCTGTTATTTCTTTATTTTTTTTTAGAGATAGAGAGAGAGAGACCAAAAGCAAACCGCCAAAAAAAATATATCAAGATGAAAAGAGGGAGCGCTGTTTTCCACATCAATTTCTCATCCGCGCCTCATTTCTGCATAGGTATTGATTTTTAAATGAGAACACCTGTGGCTGCTTCTTTATAGTGTTGCCCCACAAAAATCTTTTTATTTGATTCTATTGTTTGCCTGTGAGCTTTTCAACGAGAGTCCTGGTAACCCTTCTGATTCCAGCTGGGGGTGAAGGGTAAAATAAGATCTGACATTTGGTAGAAAATATCCCCGACGAAAACTATTCTATTCATCAGAGGGAAATGTCATATACGTCATGTTTGACAGGGCGCAAAGGAGTCCTCGTCCGAGATAGGCCATACTGATCCGTAGTCTCCGATTTAACTTTTCAAGTTCTCAATTCAATCGAAAAGTAATTCCTCTATGTCTAAAATGAAAACCACTGTGTGAGTGTGACTGTATCAGGTTTGATACCAATTAGATAGACAGGTAGTCATTTATTCCCCTGTGAGGGCACATTAAGGGCGCCTGGCATCGCCAGACCAATTCACAAATGCGTATTAGTCTGGAACCTCTCTGTTCATTTTTGATTTCCAAGGGGCGTTATAAACGGGCGCAGACCAAAATGCCTCTGGACGCAATTGGATAGACCTACAACCAATCAGAGCAACAAAATGTGTGACGTAAGTTAAACTTTTACCAAATCCTGTCAGAAGTATGGCAAACACATATTTTACATATTTCTTATCAACAAAGGCTTTAAGTGCTTTAAGTGTTGTTTGTTGTTCTACACATATACTGTCCAGCTTGTTTATGAGTGACGCGATAGTGGATTCAACAGACCGTACCACATCAGCGGCAGCCATCTTGGTTGTTTACAAAAATGTCTCAACAGTGCTCCCCTGTACCTGTCATCATATCAAACGTGCCCCATATTTGATAAACGGTTGTGATTGGCCCGACCCTGGCCAGGTCAGCTGGAAATCTTTCTACACGGGAGAGGGGCCAGATGTATCTGCCAGAGCAAATAAAACATGAGCTTGCAGATTTGTCTGGTTCACAGGGTAACATTAAGGCTAAAAGGCTAAAAGGCGAATTTACAATGGACAAAATAAAATTAGTATTAGCATCTGTATCAAATAAAATACACTTCTTTATCAAAGACAATAAGCATCTATAACAATTAATAAAATAACGTATATGTAATAATTTAACAATGATGATATTTTCCTTTATTGATATGAATGGTAGCATACAGCTCCACTTTACACCTCAATTTCCCCCCAAATGATAGCCTCCATGGTGATGGAGGACGGATATGAACCTCACTCTTCCTCAGTGTCCTTTGACATACATGGATGTCCACAGACAGCACTCCCTTCTGGCTGCATTATTTATCATGTACATGCAGGCGAGGCCAAGCCTGTCCTTTCATCACGGTGTGCTCCAGAGCCGGAGGTGGTAGCCATGTCATGGCCAACACTGCCGTGCACTAATTATACCTAGTCCACATCGCGGTACAGTATGGTGCTAAATATATCTAGTTTCTCTTTGAGTTCACTTTGTTCATGGTAAGAGTTGGGGAAAAATAGACTTGGATAATTGTATTTGTATTATCATTTTACACAATTCTCTATATATTGAGAATTGTCAATACATTCTCAATATTCTGAAGGAGTGGAGCGAGAGTAAAACAGTAGCCTACAATATAAGCGATTGGCGCTTGCACCGAGTCCCATAAGCATCACTGTTGTGCCAATAATCAACACCCTCAAGTGTAATATTGTGATTATACAACAGTTACCAATAAAATAAAAGATATATCAACACAATCAAATCAACTCAACAGGGACTAAAAAGCTTCTCTGTTGCTAGGTGGTTACTAAGGGTCGGCCTACTTGCTGGAGTAGTAAACTGGGTTTCATTACGAAGTAGTAGAGCGAGAGCAAAACAGTTGCCTACAATATAAGCGCCTCGGTCCTGAAGTTTTCTTAGTCCCATAAGCATCACTGTCGTGCCAATAATGACGGTAAAGCACACCCTTGAGTGTAATATTGTGATTATACAACAGTTACCAACAAAATAAAAGATACATCAACACAATCAAATCAACTCAACAGGGACTAGAAAGCTTCTCTGTTGCTAGGTCGTTATTAAGGGTCGGCCTACTTGCTGGAGTAGTAAACTAGGTTTCATTACGTACGTAGGAGCGGATGAGTGTGTGATCGTTTTCCAGGCATTAGTCAGGCCCCATGTATTTCCAGTTACGTTAGCACACCCTCTTGTGTAATATTGCTTAACTTGCACAGGACATTGCGAGGAATAAAAACAAGTGCAATTGATTAGTTGCAATGGATAATTGTAGTTGGATAACAAAAATATAAAGATTTTATAGAAGATTAAAACTATTGTATTGACTGTAGACATATATATATTGTTCCCGGATATAAAATAATACAATCTTCATGTCCAAGAAGTTGCATAAATGAATTTATTCTATTTATTCTAGCTTATTGCAAAGCCACTTATTATGATTGAATAACTGAAGTACATACTTGTCTTCTGATCCTACTTCCCAAAAGTCATACAAATCCTTTAGCATGGTCAAAAAGCTCTCCAGAAACACGTGTCTTGCCAAAACATGAGTCCTAATGTGTCGGCCTTCTCTCAATGTTCCCTTTGTGAAAGTGATTAAAAATGCAATGTGTCTTTCACCATAGAAAATGTGCAATGCCTAAACTGGTCGTGTGAGTCCGGAAATGAACCCTTTCTGGTTAATCTTTGAAAGGATGCTCCCTGTACACCTTAAAATGTGGTCCTACTTGCTTACAATATATAAAATAAAAAAATTAATTATATAAAAACAATATAAAAAAATAATAATAATTTGAATACCCTTCCAACCCCTCTGGTCACACATTATAATCCAGCAAAACAAAACTCTCAAAAACTCAACCTTTTTATCCAATGTATTTTTCGTGACAGTCAGCACGTGCAAACTACACGTGCATGTAGAACAAAAAAAACTAGACTGCATTGACACTGTTATTGTCATTTCCCTCGTCCTCGAGATAATTAGCTCTTGGGAATTGGAGTGTCCTGTCATTTTTAAGCCTGGTTGTTGATCAAAGGCTGTAGATTGACCTGCTAATCCACTGTGAGTGGCTACAGGAAGCAGCACTATCAGTTTGTGATGTGGCAACCGACAAACCAAAGGCATTGGACGGAATGTACAAACAATATTTATTTTCGTTTAAGCTTGTATGCTAAAAGCATTTGAATGTTGAGAAAAATATTCCAAGATCCACTTATAAATGTGAAAAACAGCAGCACTTCATTATGGATTTTCTTTATTGTTATTCAAAAGATGGCAAGATTTCACCCACAGCTTTTGTACTGTTCAGAGCCAATTTTGTTCCTCTTTTCCTTTGTGATTCCAACAGAAAGAGAGGGTGCTTGATCTGACGACTCAAACCAGGGTGTTGAAAAGAACAACAAATACCATTTAAAAACGACGGCAGCCATGGTCATGTGGTCAGGTTCCTGGTCTGGCTTTAGAGCCTTTTGGGAAATCAAGCTAACCAAAGAGCATCCCCAAACCCTTTCCCCTGACACCCAGTGTCCCGAGAGGAAGCGTGTGGGCTTTGATCTCTTTGTTACATGAGTCATGGGCAGAAGCTAAATATTTTAAGTATATATTTGATTTGGGTTGAAAGGAGTTTTTGAGCGGGGGGATCTGACCCTGCATCTATACGTAAGAAAGGTTGAATATTACAAAGTTAATTTGTAATATTAATAATTAATAATTAAGTACATCCTACAATTATAAACACATTCAGAACAAAACATTAAAACAATATGTGGCATACAGTATTAAACAATTTGACTGAATGGATATTTCCAAGAGTTATTTCAGCTGTGTCAAACTGTGTATCTGAGTCATTGCGAGAGTGTTCAAACAGCATGTCTGCCAAAGCACACAAGGGAGATCATTAAAGCAGGGAAGATGAAGTGTTGTTTGCCAGCCACCTTATCAGACCTCTGAGTTCATTCATTAGGTCTGGACCACAGTTGTATCTCAGGGTTTATTGCGTATTCCATCCAAACGTAAGAGCCAGTAACTGTGAACCTGTGACCTCTGAACCATGTTCCATGGCTGGCGCCTCGGGCGAGTGTTACGCACACACTTTAATGAATATGGACGCTGTCCGTCCGTAGTTGGACTTCATAACGTGTATGGGCTCCAAGATGTGCGGTTATATGAAGGACTTCATTTGTGACTCAAAATACACAGGACTCAGATGCGAAAGTGATCTCGTTGGGAGGCAAGGTACCCTGGGGATGCTATTGATTTTAAACCGTTCTGGTCCATACCACCTTGGCTGTACCACAGACTCTCACAGAAATTCAACTGCGGTTTCGGAAACTGCACTGTTTTTTTTTTCTGCAGCTAAATGTTGCTCCAACCAGCTGGTTTACCTTAACCCCGACCTCTTCCTGGAGAACAAATCGTAACCCAGTCAGAAAAAAATGAATAGAACCAATGTAGGTAGCCTGACCTATAAATCACTGAAACCACTCAGAAATTCCTTGTAAGGAGCCCTAGCCATCTAGTCTTCTTGACACCTAAATCATAACACACATGCTAGATTCTGGGAGCTGGAGAGGTCCAGTTCCTGCTCCTTTATTTGGGGTTTCTACCCTATTCTACGTCTGCGCTTTCAGGTTTGGTTGAATTCAACAGCAAAAGAGAATTCTGCTCTTGCAATACAAAATGGGCCGGCCGGCTTTCATTTCCTTTTGACATATAAGGCTTTGTTGAGATATCTGCCCTACTTTATCTAAAACTTGGCCTTTTATGAATCATACACTGACATGCAATATAAGAAGAAGAAGAACAAGAAGAAGAAGAAGAAGAAGAAGAAGAAGAAGAAGAAGAAGAAGAAGAAGAAGCTATCCGCAATAATAAAAAAAGACATCCTTGGGGCGTTCTTAAACATAAACACTTTCACTCCTACCTTAGCAGCTGATATCATGGCCTTCCCTTATACAGTAGGTATACAAATCCCAGAGGACCAATTAAGAACAGGCATTAATCACAGTTGTTCTATGATGTCGTCATTGTGTCCCACCACACTCTCCCTTCATGACTGATGGCTATAAATAAGGAAGGAAGGAAATAAAATCAAGTTGCCACTTGCCAGAGAATCCATAGAGAGCACTTTGTATCCTGAGAGAACCACCATTATTTGGTACAATGTTCTGTACTATATTGTATGTACAGTACACCCTGGTATACCAGGGTGAACATACAGAACATATTGTTATATGCTTCATGCGATAGCGCTTCTGGATCATAATAATGGCAACTGCCTCTCTTGAGCGGTTAAATGTTCTATTTAAAGGATTTGCTTCAGGAATGCCGGAAATGTGATCCCGTTGATAAAATGCTCCCAGCACAGTTGTAGGCATGCTGTTATGTATTCATGACTGTGTGTCCTATCAGGACAGCAGCTGTAAAAGTAACTGTTGTGACGCTTCAGGTGACGATAGGCGGAGGCGTGACAGCACACATTTGAGTCATGAACACTCATGTGTATCACAATTCATGGTGGTATTACATTTCAGTATGGGGCTTTTGGCCGATGGCATGCCTTGTGCATGAGGTACAGGATGCATGCAAAGATCAAATTATTAAATTAATTTTGATTAAATGTATTGTTTATTTTTGCAGGGACAGCGCACAATTAAAAAGTAATTGCACCAGCGTTAGCTTGCAGCTTATTTACATCTGTTGTCCCTGGGCAGGTAGATAAAAAACAACGACAGAACAGCAAAAAACAAACAAACATAAAACAGCACAATACATACAATACATACACAATACAAGGATATCAGTGTGAGATAAGAGAATCCATATGATACATACTATACTATAAATACTATACTATAAGTAAAAGGCAATCAGTCTTCTTTGACTTAGTTGACAGTTTGGCATCGGAGGGCAAGGCATTGTGCTTTTTAATGAGAGCCATGTAAGACTTGGCTGGTATTAACATATTAATAATGAGATGTCGTCCTTATAAATAGACTCTGCAACTTAATTATCTAACTAGTAAAAGGTAAGTCACAGTGCAACTTGTTTTTCTAACACAGGCTCATAAATACTTTGAAAATACAATACTTATACAATACTTTGACAACCTTGCCTTTTATCTAAAAGGTGCAATGTGTAGAATTTAGTGGCATCTAGCAGAACAGACTTGGCAGAATTGGACTGTAATATTCATAAGTATTTTTTAATTAGTGTATAATCCCATGAAAATAAGAATCATTGTGTTTTCGTGATCTTAGAACAAGCTATTTATATCTACATAGGGAGCGCCATGTTGCACAGCCATGTTTGTACTGTATCCAAGAATAGACAAAAGGCTCTAGAGAGGACACGTTTTTCATTTTGAATCATAATCGCTATCTTACTTATAAGTGATGACATAAAGTTTTACAGACTTAAACTAAATACATTTATAAATCTATCAAGGAAACTCATCACTCGACACTACTGGCATGGTGAAGGGGGGGGGGGGGTATTCAGTTGGTTGCAATGTGCCACCTCACCGCTAGATGCCACTAAATCCTTCACACTGCACCTTTAATGCTTCTGAACAGCAGCAAAGAGTACAAGGCATGCACCACTTATTTACATCTTACGTCTACTACATATTTTATCTGGCTGTCTGGTTATTCATGGCCTGCTTCCATGGAGGCTGAAGCATGAAATACATTTTACATGAGCTAATCCACAACGGGCTGATTAGGTGCTAAAAAGAGTACCTCGCTTGCTAATGAATACACCTCAAACTAAGAACGCTCTGGAAATGTCAGAGATAATGTATAATCCCCTCAGTAATTGCAAGATTCCTTCTTCCTTAAATTCTTCCCGCAACTTAGGAAATAAACAAATTACATTAATGAATTGCATTATGAATCTGATGTAAGTGCTAAGGAACACACCTAACTCAGAAATACTATGTCGGTGATTACAGAGAATAAACTAGCAGCTACTGTATCTGTGCACACCAGGTTGTCAGGTTTGCTTATCGTGACACCCTTTTCTTCCCAGGGACTAATGAAGTGAAAACGACAGGCAGCCGACTCTGAACAAAAGGGAATATTTCTGTAAAAGAAGATGGTTGGCTGAGAAGAGAAAAGGGAACCCAGCTGTTGTGGAGGATTTTCTCAGCAGGAAAAAGCTTCAGGTAACTCGGGTTGTCTTATCTATATACACATGCGCGCGCACACACACACACACACACACACACACACACACACACACACACACACACACACACACACACACACACAC
>JAOPJH010000138.1:4254652-4265351 GCA_027122575.1 Merluccius polylepis | reverse complement strand
GGCGGGCGATGCGGCGCTACGACGCCGACCGGGTGGCCGTCCCCGACTACGTGTGGTCGGCGTACTGCTGCGTCGACCACGACTGCAACGCGCCGTACCACGAGTTCGCCAAGTTCCCGGCGTTCGCCTCTCTGGGGGTCAACAGAGAGGTCCATAACGACGTTCAGGAGATGTCCGTCCAGCAGTTACAAGACTTCATCGAGAAAGTCACTGGCCAGACGTTGAAGGTCTTCTATCTTGATTGCGTATGATAAAGAGGTCTCCTTCCAAATAATGACCTCGTTTTCAAATGTCTGTGTGTGGAAAATAACCACAGATGCTGTTTGTGGGAAAGTTTGGTGCCCCAGAATCCCTTGTTTGTTTAATTCAATTAATTAATTAATTAATTTTAGGCTTTCTGGGCTACTGCTCACTGTCCACATTGTGTTGTAGTTTAGACCGTGAGAGTAATCTGTAAGTTAAATTTTAGAATTTAACTTGGATGGATGAGAACCCGTTTAATATAACCTGCTAAAAATCTCTGAAATGCTCTCTAAAAACATTTTTACACTGCGGTGAACAGCAACCCCATAATTGGCTATAACTTTGCAACTGAGTTATCCAGTTCACCGCGTGGTTTACTGCCCGTCATTTACCCATACGGTACATTTGGACAGTTTTACATTTTATTATCCCACCGCCTGACTCAGCTCTTGCCTTACACTGGAGAACAGAGGAAGAAGACGAATACAACTTACATCATCCCCTGTATTTTTACAATTCAGTTACTTCTGTGTTGGAGTAGGCCTACATTGGATGTAACCTTTCCCCTCCTTATATATCTTATATATCTACTTAGACAACTGAGTCAGATTCATCTTCTTTACCTCCTGTCTGTAAGGAAGAACGTCAACATGTTTGCCAATATGCACCTGGAGTGGCCGGTCAGCAGTATCCTCTAGTACCACTAGGGGGCGCTCAGGCTACATTATGTGGTTCTACTGCCAACAATGAATCACCATTTACATTGAACAGAATAAAGTGAATTGTGAAATAATACGCCAAGGCAATCACCATGAATAAAGAAATGTCAATCTCACTCTTAGAACTTCATTCAACATTTAATTATCTCCTCAAGATGTCCAATCCAGGCAAATCAATTTACAATCATAAAAAGATCTATACAAGTAATGCACTGAAGATATCCTGTGCAGTATGACTTATTTATATTTGAATTAATCGTCCTTTTAAAAAAAGGACCAAATGTCATTCAAATGATCCCTAAGAGCATCTACTCCAAATAAAAAACACAATTGTAACGCAAAGAGTAAAAACTGCCGGATAAAAAAAAAAAAAAAATTGAATAATAAATGGCTGCTTATTCGTCTTGTTGAATATAATCACATAACATCACTAAAAAAAGAGTGACTTTAAAGTTCACACAGAACCCAGACCTATACACACACACATACACACCACACTCACATCAGTAAGTCACCACAGTGCAGCTTGGCAACAGCAGTCCAGTTTCTCTTGTTGCTAATGTCAGTTGAACCACGTGGTGTTGAGCCGGGTCTGGTTCTTAATGCTGGTGTCCATCTTGAGCACCTCTCGGATCGCCATGGTAGCGTAGGTGGAGGGCGGGAGGGAGAACTCCATGCGCAGAGCTCGGTACTTGCCCTCTGATGGGGGGGGAAACAAACAGTTAGGCCAAATAATGAATTCATGAATAATAATAAGTGTTTTTTGCTTTGCCATCGTGTCTACGAGGACGTAAGGGGTGCAGTTTTAGTGAAATGTCCTCCATTTCTATTGATTTCTATTGGCTGGATGATTATGAAAAACCTGAGTTATGCTTCGGGAAGGAAAACCGTTTTTGTAGCAGATTTCATTTGCCAAGCTTGGGAGGGAATGTATTTTGTTGAGGACCGAGCTATAAAATAACCTTCATTTGGTCATTTTGTAATGTAATGAAATGTGGGACCACTGCAACTGGACTTTTGGTGTCTGGAGGGTTATGAGGGTTGGTCACTTTGTGTGCATGACAATAAAATAATAAAATGTAATGTAAATGTTTACCTATAGAGGACTTTCAGCCGTCATCAAAAGGCACAGTATGGGATCTTGGTTTAATTTCAGCAGGTGGATTGACGAATCATTCAATTTAAGGTTCGACAGAATATATTTATGCGCATATATGTTATCTCATTGGTCAAATTAAACATCTATTACAGCTATAAAAAACCAACAACAGGCGACTAGATAGTAAGCTTGACAATAAAATTATTGATTATTGTTCCCCACGTTGTCATTATATATCCATGGTTCCCCATGGCTTGTTGTGAATATCCTAGATGTGAATATCCTAGATGTGAATATCCTAGATGTGAATATCCTAGATGCAGCTAGATGCTAAATAGCACACAAGCTGAAGTAACCAACCTGTGTTGAACACCGGGCCCGGTTTGTCCTCTAGCTTCTCCACATCCGTGTGCACCAGGGAGATCCTAGGGTCGTCGTATTGGATCACCTCCCTGGAAACCAGGAAAAGATATCCACATTTATACACACTCAACTGAAATACACTAGCAAACACATTGTTCAGGTCAGTCACACACCGATATACATGTACAGCTTTATCAATATTAAACCAAGAATGTAGGAATGCTAAAAACCAATTAGCTGAAGATGATAAGAGAACAAGGAGAGAGCCAATAGCATATGGATGATAAGTGTAATAGACGGGGTTAGTATTACTTAGTTTAGTACTACTACAGTGGTTTCAATGGGTCTATTGCGGTTGAGTGTTCAGCACTACCAAAATGGCCGTGGTACAGTAAAATCAGCAAAAAAGGTTTTGGTGCAGCACTTTTTTGTATCTTCTCCAGTTTTGATTGAGAGTTTTTAACTGAAATGGTAACAGTGGATGGTAAAGAGCGGGTGTGTTTGATAATGCATCGGCTGAGTGCGGCGGGGCTTACTGACCAGCTGACGTTACTGGGCCTGATGACCACGCGCCTGTAGGCCCCGGCCAGCGAGTAGTCCTTCACTTTGTGTCTCATGGTGTCGATGTCCAGGCCGTCTGCGGTCAGCATCTCCCTGTAGCCTTTACCCACTGTGACACAACCAGGGCATCAGCCTCTCCCACTTTACTCACTAGAATCATTTTACAACATGCACTTTGTTTGGCTTGTAAGACGTCTTTGCTGCTTGGAAACATTCATTTTGTTTGACTTGTCATTTTTTATCTCAATTGGCAAATACTGTTGACAACCTGCCTTTGAAGAACCTCAAGTGCTTTTGTTAAAATGTAAGCAAACAACGGTTTTAAAACTAGAATAGGGCCAAACTTTGAGACGACTGTATTTCTACTGAAGTACAGGCGATACCTTGTAATTTCCTTCTGACGGGAGTCTTTTGAATATACAATGTGTCCCAAGTATAGTGTGTGTATATATATATGCAAATGCATGACCTCAAACTAAACAAGATGAACTCAGATCTTACCATGGTGGGAGGGGTAGATGACATCATAGCCAGGCAGAGGCATGACGATATCTTGGATAGAGAGGCTCTCCGCCTCCTCTGCAGACAATATGTGTGCCGTGCCTATGGACACAAGAGAAGTAGTAGCTTATGATGCGTCTTTAATAAAAACCCTTTCGGGTATTATTATTAAGTTAGAATGAACATTTAAAAAAGAAAACTGGGGCAAACGTGGGAAAAGTAGGCACTGCAAACCCAGCACATTAAAGTGTGCCATTAGCTAAAGTGGAACGAACTAGAAAGGAGCACTTCTTCATTTTTGGCAGTTATTCTTTGTGCAGGTCTATACATGGATCTAAATGCTAGCTGGGTGGGGAACTGAAGACGCAGTCAGTTCCCCACCGGGCTATAGTTTAGAACCAAGATGGCCGCTAGGTGCATGAGGAAGCCAGTCAAAGCAGTCCTACCGACCTCCTCTCAACACCAGGTCCCCCTCCACCGCCTTCAGTCCGAAGGCCTCGATCCTTCGGCTCACCATGGTGTTCCACACCACACTCTGGTAGCTGTGGATGTACATCAGACGGTTGTTACGCGGGATCTGGAGAGAAACATACAATAACGTCAGTTACGGCGAAGGTAGAAGAGCAAAGCGTCGGTTTTATCTGGAGAGATCTGATTGTTCGGGGAACAAAACACATCTTTACAGTTTTAACAGGCGCATGCTTGTACAGCAACATCTGCATCACCTCTTTGAAACAGCACGTATGTGGCTACAACCAGTAGCACAATTCATCTATTTACACATAGGAAGATCGATTTGAATTGGAAATGAATTAATCTGAGATCGATCTTCTGGTCACTCTCACTGTAGAGTCTGTACAGTTACACAACATACACTATATTGGGTTGACTGCTGTAGTCTGTTGGTCATGTTAAATAAAAAGTACATTAATGCAAGTGCTTTGGGGTCCATTTTTAATGTAAACATTAATATTTTAAATAATGCACCAGGTTAGACAATTTACAGCAATAGTTCTCAGAGAATCTTTTTCATAACCAAGCAAAATTGGCATCGTAACTGAAATATCTGAAATCAGTGGCGATACCCAGCCCTAACGAATACCCACCAGTCCAAAGGCGTTGATGATGTTCTTCTTGCCGTACATGCAGAGGCCCCGCAGGAGCTGGCCCTCCACGCACCGCTTGACGGGCAGCTTCTTCAGGGCAGCCTCTGGGTCCTGGGACTTGGCCCACTCCTCCCGGCAGCGCACCAGATAGCCCTTCTCCGCTAGGGGGGAAGAGCGTTATAGACTGCATTTATATTTAGTACACGTGTGGCGTAGCCTGGGAACCAGACTAATCTGCAAGCTTGTGTTTAAATTGCTCTGGCAGATACGTCTGGCTCCCCTCCCGTTCAGACAGATTTCTAGCAGTCGTGATTGGCCCGGGTCGAGCGGGTTCAATACGGTTACTGTACAAGGGAGCGCCATTGAGGCATTTTCGTAAACAACCAAGATGGCTGCCACTGATGTGGAACGGTCAGTTGCATCCACCATCACGACAGTGTTAAAAGACCTGGACGGTATATTTTCTCAAAAAAAAGAAAAAAAGAAACAACTGCACTTAAAGCTTTTGTTGGCAAGTAAGATGCGTTTGCCGTACTTCCGACAGGAAGTGGTAATGTGTGGCGAGCATGGGAGTCAAATCAAATGACTTACCCCGTCTAGTGTTTAATGCAATGCTCTACCCATTAAAGCAGGACACACTTACCTCCAGGTCGAGGTTTCAGGATCAGATCAACCACATCATTCCAGTCATTCCTCAGGATGGCCCTGGGGGGGGCGGGAAGAAGAGAAGAGAAGAGAAAGAGAGAGACACGTTTAAATCATTACATTGTAAATCACATTACGCTGAGGCCACTTGTGGTTGTTGGCCTCGACCATAAAGCATCACAGTGCATTACAATGGTGGGTTGACCGCGTGTGTGGTGTGTGTGCTATGGATTGCAAAGCACGAAACACTGCGGCGGTTCGTTCAGCCGGGCCTTCTTACTTTCCAACCTGGTAGGTGGGCACGGCCGTGGTGCCGAAGCGCTGCATGCCGTAGTAGTTGATGAAGCCGGTCTCCTTCAGGGAGCTCATGGCCTGCTCCACCTGCTCATCGGTTCCTGAGATGTTCCTGACATCACAGTACGAGACGGACACTTTATACTCCACATCCGTTGTAAACACACACTCGGATATAAAAACTATAGTGACAAGGAAGGGCGAGCAGAAGATTACAATAGGGCTTGTACATCAGAATGCATCATGGGACTTCTTGTTGGCATTACTCCAATATATTCTATATAATATATGCCATATTGAGAGGACTCAAGAGAGTTGTAGTACTGTAAAATCAACGTAAATATACCGTAACCGAGGCTGATGGAAACTTTGCTTTCATTAGCCTCTCGCATGAGAATCGCTGTGGCAGTTTCAAACACAACATTGTCTTCCCATAATGATATTACTAGCAACGCAATAAGTAACAGTCCAATGCTCCCATCAGGTCATTGCGATGTGACGTTGTGATGTGCGATCCCTATGGAGGCAGGATAGTCTAATCAGGTGGCTAGGGTGGTTCGGATTCCGATCTGAAAGGTTCTGGGTTTGACACCCCAATGTCTGCAGTCTACCTGCAGGCATCCTAAACCCTACCTGCTCTATATGAATCGGTATCTGATTCATAATAGTAGCAATAGTAGTAGCACGACTATTACCCTATCTGAAGCTATCGACATCATGGAAAAAGCCCCAGCAGTGATGTAAAGCCTCCATCTGAAGTCACCAACAGCATGGTAAAGGTCATAGCCCTGAACCAGAGAACTGACCTGAGGACCACTGTGAAGTGATTGCCTTGGAGCTCCCCCAGCTTTAAGGGGTGATTTTTATAACAGAAGTTCCCCAGCTTGAAGTTCATCAGGCACTTGTTGAGGTGAGACAGTCGCTCTGCAGTGATCCTGTTGGGGGGGGGGGGTTTAAGGGGAGATGCATGGTTACCATGTGCAGTGGAAAGTGAAGTCAAAGCTCTTGGATCCAACGACTAGCCACTCACTTGAGAACCGCAATCTCCTGTACAGTGATGGCCCGCTTGTCCTTGGTCCCCATGTAGGAGAACACATTAGGTCTGAGCCTGGGAAGACACGCATGAAATCAGAAATATAAAATGGGTTCACTTTTCAAAAGGGCAAAAGGACCGCTAGTAAACGGACTCCGAGGATCACACTCAGTTCCAACAATATAATCGAATGAATAATGGATGAGCTGATGAGAATAATGGATCTTCTGAATCTACAGGGTGTTTTGAAAAGACTGCATTTCCCATGAGCCCCATTGCCCATCATCTTAAAACACCTTTCACTCTGTGGTGTGAAACTCATTTCACGGAGAAGCAAATGGTGGCAAGCATGAGGCACCGTAAAACCTTGTTTTGCTAAATAGACGCTGGGAGATGCACGCGTTGTAAGGAACTTTTCTTACTTAAATGTGAACCGAGTGCAAATACTCATTCACTACTGGTTGCGTTACTTGTGTACTACATGTGTTAATAAAGGATGAATGCAGTGTGGTAGGTCCACACCTGAGGAACTTGGAGAGCACGTTGATCGAATCCATGGTGTCCTTGTTCTCCTTGTAGAGGACGAAGTGGCAGAAGCTGCCGCGGTTTTTGGGCCAGGAGTGTTTCCGCGGTGCTATTGACGGAGACAAAACGAGAGATTATCGTTGGTCAGAGTTCAGAACCTCACGGTAAATAAACTGCCGCTTGACTGTAGTTGTACGAGGCTCTTATGGTCCCAGATACACCCGATATTAGAAACACTTCTCTTATCCCCGTTGTCAGAAACCAGAGGAGCAGTACGGTGCACCCAAGCACACTCTCACGCTTTTAACGAAAAGCATTCAAACCCATGTCCATTCTGACTCACGGTATGATTTTCACCCATTGTTTGAAAGTCACAGTTTAAAAAGAAAACGGCTTTCTTTGTGCCGAGTGGACATTCAGTTCTTACCTGCTGTTGCTTTGACCTCTGCCCCCCACCAGAGAACAGCAAGGAGGAGGACAGAAACACATTACTAAATAAAAGCTGCTTACAGATTTCTGTGTTTTTTTTTGGAGGGGACAAGCCGTCGACAATGAGATGAGCGTGCAAGGGCAGTGTTTGGTTTAAAAATATGAAACTTGGAGTGGGTAATGAACAAAAGATATATAGAATATGGAGAATTTAACATTATGCATTTTGATGATTTGCTCAGAAATTCCAAATCCAATGTGGAAGAAGCCCACCGGAGGTGCAGCACATTTCACCGGGTAAATAAATAAAACATCTACATTAATAAAGTTGTACCCAAGATACTAATCATTTTTGTACTAATAATTACTTTCCATGTTAAACACTTGACAATGTGCATCTTGTAACAGACCATGGGTACCACTAGACAGGTGATTCAAAGTCATTATTGCTCAATGCAAAGTGCACAGGAATGTTAAATCCGTCATGGCAGATGGTTTCGTTGTCATTTTTCCATGAATGCATATTCTCTGTGGCCCCAAACCGTCCAACTTGCAGTTCAAAAGAATTGCACAGTAGAAAGTGGCGGACATTTGAACCACTGCAAGACATGTTAGCATTTTGCTTAATACAAAATCCAGGTTTCCAATGAGTATCTTTCTCCTTCTACATAACTGCAACATGCAGGTATGTCATGGTGCACATGGTGCCCTTCTGCATGCATGGCATGGTCTTGTGCTAGAAGTGCCCGTGATGACAACATGCACGAGGGCAGAGAAAGCCAAGCTGCACGTACAGGAACATGCACCAAAACACCAGGAGAGGACAGGAGATATTTATCAAATCCGATTCTGACATCCAAGTTTTCCATTGTGTAGCTCGTTGGTACCCATTAAGGTGTACGTTAAAAGGTAATCACAGTGTGCTGTATAGACATCCAGAGGAAGGATGCAGGCTGCCAATTTAGCCCAATATAATAAGTTAGAATTGTTTAGGGAGCAGTTTACGCCACTGCTGCCTAAAGCCTCCTGCTCCTACAGATACAGTTTTAACCATTTAACCCTCCTGTTATCTTCAAATGTACTAACATATTTTATCCTTTGGGTCAATTTGACCCCAGCTATTTCAACCTCCTTTTTTGTTGACCCCAAAGATAATAGGAGGGTTAAAAAAATTGTATCTGCTTCATTCCCTATACATAGCCGTCTGAAATGCCAACATATCCACACATACAAACGACACCAGACAGCTCGTTACTCAACTGAGGGCTTTGCATAGGCCTCGTGGATGACGTCCAGTCATGTTGTATATACATCCTGCTACTGGTTTGTTTACCTGCCAGGGCCTTCTTCCCCGCGGCGTGGTAGGCCACGATGAACTTGTGAGTTTCCCGCTCCTCCGTCTTGGTCTCCAGGCCTGGGAACTGGGTCTTGATGGCCTTGTGGATCTGAGTGCGCTTCTCTTTGGTGTCATCGGCAACCTACCAATGAGAGGAGAGACGTGAGCTTCTCTTTCACTTCCCCAAGGCAAGATGTCAGAAACACACTTTTTTATTAGCAATGGTCTTGGTCGCCGTCTTGTCCACTGTACACACAAGTTAACTGACACGTTTCTAAAACATTAGTTCAAGGCTTTGGCGACAATAAAAGTACTAATACATTTGTATTTAAACGTATGTACAGGTACAGGTTGCATCAGGTTGCACAGAAATAATCCAGGTAGGTCTGTAAACTTGTCTCTAAATGCATTTTCTGCTTCAAGTGCAGAAGCAGAGCTTCCTCGGTGGACAGAACATTACATTTGATACGGTGCACAGAAAATGTATGATACGGTGCACAGAATATTTTTGACAAATTAAAAAAGGCATTGTTTTATGCAAAACTAAACATGAAATGTTGCCAAACATGTAAGAAACCATCTCAATGGTGCATCAACCTGTTCTATGGTGAACAGGTTGTTTTCCGTAGACCTACTTCTATGGAGACGTTGCCTTCTTTGTTCTTAAACAGCTGCAGTTCCCCAAGCTCCTTCTTCTGCTCCTCGGTCAGGACGTCCGGGTCTTCTGGTGGCTGTTCAGGCTCCGGGGCCTCCTGCAACACAACATATCTCAGCATCCTGTATCCTTTTATCTGGGCCTGCAATTATGCACTCACTCCAGATGCGGTTAAGGGCATGCATCCATCTTAAAAGGGGCAGCACTGTGCATGACTTGCAACTTACTATAATGAAATACTGCACAGCCAATACAAAAGACATAATACCAAAATACATGTCATGGAAGTGTACGTCCCAACGGTGGTTTGGAGTAGCACATTTACTATAAGTAAAATAAGACCAGCGTTGGTCGTGCACTACATTCAGCAGTTCAAGCACCTCACCTCTACTGCTGGAGGGATGGACAGGTCATCCAGCTGCACAGTCTTGCCCTCTCTGTTGATCTCATGAACAACAAAGTCTGAATACCTAAAAACACAAAGAGACCAGATCAGGCCAGTCATTCAAATGGCTCAACAGGACCAAATCCTTCAACCTTGCTGGTTCAACCGTACCTCTCCTTCAGGATACCAGAGAATCCCTTGTGGTCGCTGATGAACTTGAGGATGCCCACATCCAGCTCTGTCAGCCCATGTTTCATCATGTCCGCAAAGGTCTCCCCATCCTCTTCCTCCTCCTCGTCTTTGGCCATTTCCACCTCCTTCTCCTCATCCTCCTCCACTTTCACTGTTTTCTGGGGGTTGCCTCCGTTATTATCATCATGAACCCTGGCTTTCTTCGTCGGCACAGCCTGCTCCTTCTCCTCCTCCTTGGGACAAACGCGCTTTTCTCCCCCTTGGACGGGGGCCGGCATGGGTTCTGTTTCCTCCATGGTCACCCTGCTGAGCAGACCGGTGACACCATTAACATCATTAACACCAACGACAACGCCAACGGTTTAGCAGGGCTGACATACCGCCCTGTTGTTCGTCATTCACTTACCGTTTAAGAAATGGAAAATAACGGCTCAGTCTGCGCGTGGGAAAACACTTCTTCCCCGGTGGCCAACTAGAAACTACAGATACAGATACCAGGGTTAGCAGGTACAAATACCAGGGTTAGCAGGTACATCTACCAGGGTTAGCAGGTACATCTACCAGGGTTAGCAGGTACATCTACCAGGGTTAGCAGGTACATCTACCAGGGTTA
>JAOPJH010000138.1:3694719-3712071 GCA_027122575.1 Merluccius polylepis | reverse complement strand
TGTGTGTGTGTGTGTGTGTGTGTGTGTGTGTGTGTGTGTGTGTGTGTGTGTGTGTGTGTGTGTGTGTGTGTGTCCCACACACACACACAGTGTTGATGGGTGAAGAGCTGCTTGTTGTAGAAAATGGCTTTGCAAGAAAGGATGCAGGACGATTTATGCGTCTGGGGGGGGTTAATTCAGAGGCTAATCCTCTTTGCGTGTCTTATTTATAGGGATGGGGACGCCTGCAGTGATCCCCGAGGAGCAGCAGCAGCAGCAGCTGAAGCAGAGACGCGGGTCGTGACGCTGCACGGACGACGAGGGGGGGTCGTCTCCAGCTTGTCATCAGCCGCGCCGCTCTGTAAGATGAAGAAGATATTCAACTTCACCAAGAAGAAGAAGTTCCCGTCCAACACGTCCGACAACGGGAGCACGGTCTCCGGCGGTGGCTACGACTTGAAGGAAAAGGACCTGGGGAAGGTGCACAAGGCAGCGCTGCTGGGCGATGTGGCAAAGCTGGTGCAGCTGGCCAAGAAGAATGACATTAATCAGCTGGACAAGGAGAACAGGTAAGGAGTCGCCCTTGGTTTGCGTGAACTCTTGCCACTCGTGTGTCTCGCCCGCATCTTATCAGCGAGTGCCCACACTACAGTAGTTAGTTGTTCCTGAAATAACCATTGTGGCGACTGACCTGCGTTGTTGCAGTCAGGTGCACCAGCTGGAGTTTTGTTTTGAGCATAGTTCACATTACACTCAAGTGTTTCCACTTACTTATGTTTCAAGAAAGGATCTCGTTACCCTGGACCAATAGCAGGTGACAGGGGTAATTGGTGGGATTACCGGAACTACTTTGTGAAATGTAGACAAACTATGCAGGCGTAATTATTGTAGAATTACACGTTTTTTTTCTAAACAAATTGGACATGTAAGAAGCTTATAGTTAGTAGTCATATGGTAGTCATAGTAGCTCTAGTAATCATAAAGCAGATATGATGATTGCTAATTTTATCCAAGGGTTCACATTAAATCTAACAATACATACAAAAGTAACATTTAGTTATTTAACCAGCATTTATTTTCCTTTGAACTTGGATCAAAGCACCTGGTTAATGTCAATACTATTATACAATTAATTTTTATAATGTGTAAGAGAGCTTGGTTTTGAATAAATCAATGGTGGATGCTTTTATCCAAAGCGTCTTACAATACAGTGAGTGTATACATTCTTAGCATGAGTAGCCCCAGTGGGACTCGAACCCCTAACCCTGCAGCAGTGTGTCCAGCTCTACTGGTGGAACTAGACAGGATTAGGACTTTTTGAGAAAATGTCAGTTTTTGTTCCTTTCTGCCTGTTACAGAACACCTCTCCATATCGCATGTGCCAGCGGACATGTTGACGTGGTCCAGTTCCTCGTGGAGAGCAAAGTCAAACTCAACCTATGCGACAATCAAAACCGATCCGCCTTGATGAAGGTACGCAATAAATACCGACTAGTCCTGGACAGACCTCGATGCTCTCCTTTTGTTTACGTTTGAAAAACTGAACTCATGGGTGGCTCAACCACATCGAGGCGACACGCCTTGTAGTGACCCAGGTTTGATTCCGACCTGCGGTCCGATGCTACATGTATCTTTTAACCCACTTTCCTGTTGTCTTTGACTCTTACTCTTCACTTCATGGGCACTAAAGGCCCTTAAAACGTATAGAAGAAAAGAACAGCACTCAAAAGCACAGTAGGACTCATGTAGGGCTGCAACGTTTAACCGATTAATCGATTAGCCGATCGACAGAAAATGTATCCAATCAATTTTTTAGAATTGATTAATCATTCAGGTCATTTATCAAGTAAACATACCAAACAATTGCTGTTTGATGCTCCAGAAATGATCATTAGATTAATCGACTATGAAAAGAATCGTTAGTTGCAGCCCTAGACTCGTGTGCGTGTGTGTTACTTACTTTCTCCACCCCAAACTCCTGACGTTCCCCTCCTCGTGTGCGGTGGCGGCAGGCGGTGCAGTGCCAACACGAGCGCTGCGTCAGCGTGCTGCTGGAGGGCCACGCCGACCCCAACCTGGTGGACATCAACGGGAACACGGCGCTGCACCTGGCGGCCAACATCCCGTCCTGCTCCATTGCCACGCTGCTGCTGGAGCACGAGGCCGACATCAACGCCCAGAACAAGGTGAGGAGACAGCGGTCTTTTTTTACTACACAGACTCGGGTTACGGGTCATTGTTCTCTTGGTGGGTCGTCTAGGAGAGCAGGAGAACTTACTGCTAATACGCGCTTAGCAAATCCGTTATCACAAGGTTTATATACCCCTATATTGTGCTTAAATGTAAATGTTCAGTTTTGTAACGTACACTGACTTTGAATGTGTTTTGTACACAAATGACCTGCCTTGGTTGTATTTCCAACGACTCATGATTTTGAGTGGGAATGTGCTTATACTGACTGACTGTCCGTTTTCAGGAGGGTTTTACACCCTTGGCTGTAACCATCCGGGAGAACCACGTGGAGATGGCCGAGTTCCTCCTCAAAGAGGGTACCGACTCTGATATCACCGACCAGGGCCAAAGGTCACAACAACCCTCTACTAGCCAATCACGTTTGTTGTAGAAGTAAAAATGCAAGCATTGGTCCATGCGTGGCTCTTTTAATGCTGTGTTTTTTTTTCTTGTCATTGGTTTGGACTGTTAGGTCCCCATTGATGATCGCCGCAGGGAATGGCCAGATCAGCATGCTGCGGCTGCTCCTTCAGCACGACGCAGATATCGCGCTGAAGGACAGCAAGGGGTGGACCGCTGACGACCACGCAGTCATCAACGGACACCATGCGTAAACTTTGGCCCTCATGCTTTTCAGTGTACTTAACGTTGACATGTGTTGGTCGTGCGTACTCTGACGTCCGTTTTTCTTATTTTTCCGTTAATTGGGTCGCTGCTGATGATAATGCACGTTTGCCCATATCTGACCACATGCACGTAATTGTGTAGGGCTGGACTATATACAGTATATATGGCCAAAATCTATGCTGAGAAAGGTCATGTAATATCTGATATCTATATATGATAAGGATATATATCACGATAAAGCATGTTTACTGGTAATTCAATATATAAATATAATATATAAATAAAAGTCTATATAAAGTAACCACATGGTAGAGCTATTTTTGTATACTCCTGTGTAAATGTAATACTCATCAAATTTGTTGCCACATTCTTCATTTTTTTCATCACTTTACTTGAACGCAGCCTTTAAAACCAGGGAAAGACAACTGCCATATCACGATATTGCCAAAATCTAAGATGATATCTAGTCTCATATCACAATATCAATGTAATATCGATATATTGCCCAGCCCTCACACCTTAAAGAAAATATGATACTTATTCCCACCTAGGATTAATAAAGTACTGCATTTTCAGTTGTTCCCACCTAATCATCGAGCATGGCACCAAGCGAAACTGCGGGCCCTCTCCGTCGCACCAAGTCCCCAGCAGAAAGAAGAAGAAAGGCCTGCTGGGAAGTCCTCCCCACGGAGCAGAAGCGGGCTTCTCTCTAGGAGGACCAGCCATCGACAAAGACGGTAGGCAGAACATTTATCGCATCACATTTTTATAATCGATTTAGGTCATTTATCAAGTATAAATACCAGATATTTGCTGCTTGATCCTTCAGAATTTCCAATGTTTGGTTCATGGATTATTATAAAATAAATACTTTTTTTTGTTTTTCTTGGCTGCTTGTCAGCAAGCAAAGTTAAAACTTTGGACTCTGGGGACTTGTGATGGCCGTTAGAATAATTGACTTTGAAAATAATCGGTAGTTGCAGCCCTACTGTCGTTTCTGGTTGACCATGGTAATTTCGTTTATCCCTCATGCAATACACCTTCAATGGATCTAGAGCATGGAGCACATGCAGCAGGGAAAGGTATTATGTGTGGATAATATATGACTTGGCCTACACAATCATCTCTGTGCTGTTTAGTTTACTCATCCTGTATTTCAATAGCTTATATTTTGTGTCATTTCGAAAGGTGAAGCTGTTTTATAATCCATTGTGAGCACAGATATGTATGGATATTTCTTTGTGCTACATTTCAGATGCGGAGGATAATTCTCAGTCTGAGTCAGTCAGCAGGTAACCCCAGCTTCATTGTCATTGTATGCATTTCGGAACAGTTCTGTATCATGCTGACATTAAACCGCTGTTTAAACTGTTCAGACCTTCAGTGAGTGCTGCAGATGATTGGCCATCGTCGGATGGGGATGATGATGAATTGGATTTAATCCCAAAGGTAATTTGGCATTTACACATTTACTCATCATACGCAATATTTTATTCTTGCAAATGTTAACTTTATTACATTTATTACAGAAACAGCCGAAGCTAAACCTGAAGAAATTGATTGCCTCTAAGAAGGGAGGGAATGCTGGTAGATATTGGACCATTTATTACCTTGTTTAATACCTCCTTTTCTACTAGCTTGTGGTTGTAGTAACCATTTTCCCCCCCCTCCCGACCGTCACCTTAAGCCCAGCTCGACAGATCCCTGAGTGGTGGCGAGTCTGAGCCTGAGAGTGATCCTAGACACCAGAGATCCTCATCCCTCCCTAAGACACCCAGAGTTCCCCAGCACCCAGTAGCCCCCTTCCCTGCTTCCTTCTCCAAAACTCCCCTGAGGACTTCCACTCCTGTACAGAATTCCTCCAAGGTAAATGTTTGCATGTGAACTTGTCGTCATGATTTTTTGCGTTACATCTCTCGTCTCCTCCTTCCTTTACATTATCTTGCTGAACGAGGAGAGGGCGGAGGTGAGCTGGGAGGAGTGGGTGAGTTGATGTCGGAGAAGGCTTCGGGTAAGCCCAGATCTCCGGCTTCTCCGGAGGGAGGCCCCGATGGAAGTCCCGAGGCAGGTGACTCTGAAGGAGAAAATGAAGATGAAGAGGATGTTGAAGATGAGGGGGGCAATGATGATGATGATGATGATGACGATGAAGAGGATGACGACGACAATGAAGAGGAAGAAGATGAAGAAGACGAGGAAAGTAAAGAAGATGAGGGAGACGATGTGGAAAGCGAGGAGGAGGAAGAGGAGGAGGACGAGGAGGAGGAGGAGGACAATAGTGCGGCCTCTGCCCTAGAGGATTCCAACGGCATTGAAGATGAGCATTCTGGTGCTGGTGACCTAGACCTAATGGTTAATAATAGTCAAAAGGAATGTTCTGATAACAAAGTAACAGAGTCTGGTCTTGAGAGTGTGGGGCCTCCAGATAACGACGAACCGAATCCGGATGTCGAAAGTGACAAGGAGGCTGGTTCGACTACAATACCAAACAATGGGATGCCGGGGACCCTCGATGTACTGGGAGACTGTGTTGTTTCAGCTATTCGAGTAGAGTCCAAGTTTTCAGATGAAGATGAAAGCATGCGGTCCGCAGGTCAAAATATTGGACCGCGCGAAGGTGCGACCGGCTGCATAGCACCCGGACATAGCTCAGCAACTCCTTTACTCGCTCACGACAAGAATGTGGAATTAGGTCAAGACGGAAACAGAGATGTTGAAGATTGGTCCTTGACCGACAAAGCGCACAGCGGGAATGCATCTTGGAATGACAGTGATGATGATGATAATGGTGGTGCAGGTAATCAGGAGGCGGCGCACGGACGCAACACTGTGCTCTCAAAGCGAAGCAACGTGTCACCAGAGAATACGGGGCAGGACAAATTGGATGATCCTCCCGATGTGAAAGAGGAACAACGCAGGTCGTCATGGGGCTCTTTGTTACAGGGAGAGGACAGTGACCGAGAGGGGGTCAAGGTAGATGAGGATCCTCCTGATCAGAATCGACCAGGTGTGGAGCCAGAGGTAGTCCCTCAATCGAAAAGCATGTCTCCGATACCAAATGAGGAGTCTTTGTGGGATTCTTCATCACCACCACTGTCTCCCTCAAAATGCAACTCTCCCAATTCCCAGCTGGACGAACCAACGTGTCCCTTGGCTTCCCCTTTACCGGGCAGCTCCAACTCACAACAAAGACCCAAATCGAGGCTGGATAAATCAAAGTCCGAGTGGGACTCATCTTCAGATGATGACGAAGATTGCAACGGCGCCAAGAAAAAGGGTCTCACTTCCACCAAGGAAGCATCACAGATTATTGATTCTGTGGCCATTGCGACGCTGCCGGTGGGTGCAAACCTTGCAAGCCAGACTGAAGAAGCAACTCATGATGTCTCCCCTGTGGTGTCACAAGAGTTTCAGGAAGTAGAGAGGCCTAACTCCCCATTATTAGATGGTAACTTTGAATTAATCAATCCAAAGGCCAAGGAACGCTTGGGCAATCAAAATGACCATGATGATGATGATAATAGCTGGGATGATGATGAAAATGATGAAGATAATGAGGTAGAGGGACCTGTTTCTCCCACTCAAAGTCGGAGTAAAAGCTTCCCGCAAATGAAGGACAAAGAAGTTGCTGTGAATTCCCCTGTACTCAAGTCGGGGCAAGATGAGGATGATGGCCATAATGAAGATGAGAGGAGCAGGTCTGCCACACCAAGGAACCCATCGCCAATGGCAAACCCTGAACATGAATGTGTCATTCATGAGAACGAGAAAAACGAAGAAGGTGAATATGGTGGTGATGAGGCGCCGGTGTCTATGATGGAGGGAAATGATTCTGACGAGGATTTCAGCCCCGATCCTGAGGACCCGGGGATGGGTACCATCAAAGGCTCTCCTAAACCCGATGAGAAAAGCCAGAACTCAGACAGCCGGGCCTCGAAGCTGAGGTACGACTTCGCCAGCGCAATGGTCAAGGTGCTTGAGTCCGGTGACGACTCGGACACTACTCTGGGCGAATGTCCAGACGAAGGTCCTGGGGAGAGATCAGACGAGGCGTGTGAGCCCAGGTTAACATCTTATGCACCACTAGGAGGTGCAGATGACGTCACCCGCGAGAAAAGAACAGAATTGGGGGACCACGACAACGAAGAAGGTGAGGGGAAGGTGGACCCGTGTGAAAACGCCTCTACTCGAGTGCGTAACGAGTCGGACAGCAACGGATTCTCCGATGAGGAGTTACCAATGACGGACATTGATGATGTGGATTTGGACTCCCCACACGAGCTAGGGAACAGGAACGGAGAAAGCCCCCGATTCGGGTACACTGAAGATCTTGTCAAACAGGTACAACTGACTGTGTCATGTGAAAGGCAGCAGGTAGCAGGTAGATAGTTTATTAAGTAAATGTTTATTAAGTAAAGGATCGGAATTTGGCAGAAAAAAAAGCAGTGCAAATGAAAGTGTATTTATTTATCCTTACACAGAATGAAGAGCTAACGGATGATGGTGAGGACGGAGAGGAGGAAACTGGTGATGATGGTGATGACGATGAGGAGGAGGAGGATGAGGAGGAAGAGGAAGAAGAAGGTCTCACATCAGAAAATGACCGGGCTGAGGAGGATCAGGAGGAGGAGGAAGAAGCCTCCCCAGCTGTAGCAACCCCCTCTCAGGACCCCGGAGTCTCCAAGGATAATCGGCGTGGTAAGTTCCTGACCTCTCGCACCCGTGTGAAGTCATTAGAATAGGATGTGGTACTAGACATTACCCAAGAATATGCACGAAACGTACTTAACTTAACCTTTACCATACCTGTAGATTTTCTCTCTGAGTTGGGCCTGGAAAAGGAAGAGGAGGAAGATGATTCGTGGGATTCTGAGGTACATCAGGATGTTGTTGTTTTTTTACAAGGCCCTGTATAAGAAGTAGTGTGAGGTGCATGCTAACATACCAATGTATTTCCTTTTTTCAGTCCCACTCTGAAAGTCCCCGAAACTCACATGCTGGAAAGAGGGGCCCCTGTACTAAAGGTCGCGTGACGATGTCTGCTTCGGAAAAGAACAACGGAGAAGGTAGTTTCACTGTCGTTTGAACATTACCCATTCGTGCCACTGTGGCTTGGCTTTATTTGACAATCATTGCAGGCGTCATTCCATGCTGCAGAAAATGTGTGACTGTCAGGAAAAGATCATGAATGGGCCGCAATAACATGTGTGTTAACTTGTTGTGCAACATTTAACAGTCCGTTACATTCCCTCTTTGTAGACGTCTTTTATATTCCGTCTTACTTGAGACGGGAGGAGAGCAGTAAGGTGACATTTCTAGAGCCTTGGAGAGGTGTAGGCAGGCCAGGAGACAGCCAGGGAGTGGGTATGAATGTCTGTCTTGTCTCGGAGCTTGCCCAGGAAAAGCATGTCCTGTATCATCCGTAGTGAGCCACCATTAACCCCTGTGATACACGACCTCCACCGTTATCACAAGTCGCATGACGCATCCACTAAGCATACGGAACGCCATCGTCCTTCACCTCCTGTGTCTGTGGGAATGTTTCGCACCCCGACGCAATCCAAACGATTGTCGTGCTCATTATATCCTAGATCATTCCCCTTTTGTTGATTGGGTTGGAGCGTTTTATTTTTTAATAATTGGTTTAACTCGTTTTTTATTGTCAACAGTTCCCCCATATGTGGGAGTGTCCTTCCTAGATGTATGACGGATAGATCAGTCAACCAGTTGGTACAGTCCACTGGGTTGGCTGGTTAGTTGATCTGTCTTTCGTACATCTGGGTGGACACTCCAATGTGTGATGTCACTGTGGGGTAGATTTTGATGGCTTGTACTGCTGGCGCATCAACATCACAGCTGGGTCTTTTTAATTTTCATTCTTCTTTGGCACATTAACCTGGATCTCTATCGCATTGTCATGGCTCTGGCTTCATAACATGAGCTGCACTGCGTATCGCACTTGGCACTGCACTCATTTGACTAAAACATTGTGTTTTGACATCGTTGTGAAGGCTCTCGCGCTTTGCCATCAGTGTTCCATTTTTAACCTGTCTTCTTCCACAGTTGTAAGCGCCGCCAATGATGTCAGTGATGGCAAAGCCCTGCACGATGAGGTTGCTCCGCAACCTCCGAATGAGGTAGGGTCAATATATTTAGAGTTCTCTGAAAGGAATTGATTCATAAGAAAATCAATTTATTACAATTTATTTTGTTTTCCAGATTGAAAGGGCAAAGTGGGAGCCACTGTCCGTCCTCAATAAACTTGAAGCAAAAACCAATAGGAAGACGGGTACATTGAGAACATTAAATTCTGACCCTGAATGTCTTAAGTTTCTGCCATTCTTTTTTTGCCTCTTCAACTTGATATGCACTTAATTTCTACACAGATCTGATGGAAGAGCTTGGGCTCGGTGACGTTGATGACCTTGAAGGTAAATGACACGAAACCAGATCTCTTCTGTCTCTGTATTTCAGGCTCTGAGGAGCTTATCACAGCCAACCAAAGCTTGCTAAATGTAAATGTATTAATATAATGGCATGAGCTAATGAAAAAGGTAAGTAAATATACAGATAAACATAGTATTCATCGAGTAAACTCCTCATATGGACCTTAAATACAAAAGATGGATGATCAGACGACTGATTACCAAGATTGTTACCGTCTAGTGAAAACATTTGTGTTGTCCTTTTCATCAAACTCCAATGAAGCCCAAAAAGCAGGTCAGTGAAAAAAACTGTTTCCCTGGGTGACCATGTAGAAGTTCACCTTGACATCAGTAGTTAGTCATATGTAGTATTAGTTTGAATAGCTGAGTGCATACATTCTTAGCATTGGTGGCCCCAGTGGGAATGGAACCCCTAACCCTGGCAGTGTTAATGCCTTGCTCTTCTAGTAGAGCTAAACAGAACCAGGTTGAGTTAGTAGTATTTGTAGTACCAGTACTAGTGCAGTGTCCATTCAAAACATGCCTGTTCGGAGCGGGCCGGTTGCTTGGCCTCCGGTATTGATGCTTGCAGCTTTGAGAACCGCTCATCCAAAAACTTCACACTCGACACTGAAGTTCCTTGGGGCCTTGGGACAGACATACAGGGACTCCTCCATGTATAGTTAGATTGATAGTATCTCCTCGATCCCAGCGCAACTAACAACACTAGCTAACGGTTTCCACTGTGTTCCCACTCCAGACGCCTCAGACTGGGACTCCACCAGTACAGCCAGCAGGAGGACCCTCCCTGGCCGTAGGGTCCCGTCCCCCGGCCCCGCTGTCCCCTCCACCCCCGCTCAGCCCCAGAGCCTTGCCACCAATCCCCTCGTCCCCCAGAAGGTCGCTGTTGCCGCCTTGAGAACATCACTGCCCAGTCCCCTGGCTCGGAACCCCCCTTCTTCGGTCCAACCCCAGACCCAGCCTGAACCCCAGACCCAGCCTGAACCCCAGGCCCAGCCTGAACCCAAGACCCAGCCACAACCACAACCTCAACCCAGAGCTAGAAAGATGCTCCCCCAGAAATTGGACAGTGATGAAGGTATTAAGCCCCTTGCTGTTATTAGTGAAAGCTAAAAAAGCTAAAGCTAAAAAAAGGAAAGCTTTTTTGTAGCTCCCTCACGGTAGGACAACATTTGCGTAAGGCATTGGTAATCCACCCTTATGAAAATATAATCAATGTTGAATTTCACTGAGACGACTACTTATTCTTTATTTAAATTTGTACTTCATCCCTCCCCTCTGACAGAGTCAGACTGGGACTCGGACAACGTGACCTCTCCCAGTCCGGTTAAATCCGACAGCCAGCAACGGCCAAATCTACGTGAGACTCAGGCTGCCGTGAGAACAGCAGGTGAGGCACCCCAGGGTGCTTTAAGCAGGTGCTATTTGTGTATGCATGACCTCCACTCTGGTTAATACTCTCTCCTGGTGTCCCCACAATAGGGTTGTCTGTGGATGAGCCTCCTTCAGACACAGAGGACAGCCCAGAGCCAGAAACGCAGCATAAACAGGTGACTTAAAACATTGACTCAAGTCCTTGGCATTCAATCACCCGCACTGTTTTATCTGTGTCCAAATTACATTGTAAAACAGTTTGATAGGCAAGATCAACCCATATGACATATTATGCTTTTACAGACCTTTACAAAAAAAAGGAAAATCAGAGCAACTATGGGTTGATTTTCCTAGCAACAATCAGTTGTTTCTGTGTATGAAGCGCGGGGTCTGCAATCTCATGAAGTGAATATATATTTATATATGTGTGTATGTGTCTGTATATGAATCTGTTGTGGCAGTCAACACTTCTATGCATTATCGTCTTGTCTTTGTTTGTGCATTGCGTTTGCCGTCTATTTTCCACACCCATCGAAGGGGAGTGAAAGTACATCCGAGATAGTCCCCGACATGTCAGACCCCAAACAGGAAAGGAAAGCCACCGAGGAACCCCCACCTCAGGAAAGCCCAGACCCCCACCAGGAACAGCGTGGATCCACTGGGGAACACCCCTGGGAAAACCGATACGAGAACCTGTGGGTGGAGTTGGAGAAGAGGGAGGTGAAATCCACCTTCAGGGACGTGGCTGCAGAGCTGAAGCAGAAGTTTGGAGAACTGGCGCGGCCCAGTTCTTCCCCAGACCTCGGCGCCCCAGGACAAGAGCCGAGCAGACCCGAGTTCCCTGCGGTGGATGAAATGTCAAGTGACGAAGAGGAGGAGGAGGAGGATGAGGGAGAGCCAATCATGCGACCCATGGCGATGGCCAGAAGCGCGGCCCTCCGCACCATACCGGAACAGAGGGAGTCTGGCCCGGAGGACTCCCTGAGCGAGCCCAGCACTCAGGCCTGCGAAGCCCCGGATAGCGACCAAGACCACGACCACGACCACGGCGGCGGTGGTGGTGATGATGACATCACAGCCAGGGACCCGGTCCTCCTGAGCGAGGGCCCAGGTATTTCCCAGAGGAGCCGCTCTCCGTCACCGCCACCCTCTGTGGGATCCCACACCACCGACGACGGAGACTCCAAAGACACTCTGTTGTCACCGGCAGTAACCGGTCCCGACCCTGGTTCTGAGATCAAACCGCCGTCCTCCGAGGATAGCCGATGGCGGGCGGTCGGCCAGGAGAGGTGGAGCCACGCGGGCTCAGCGAGTGATTTGAATGAGTTGCCGCATACTCAGACTTGCCTACCTACTGCGCATCCCGCCGCTTCGGCGGGTGTGGTGGAAGAACACCAGGAAGTGGACTCGCAGGGGTTGGATGCAGATGTGCACGGGTTGGATGCAGATGTGCGGATGCCGATCGGAGCGTTCGGGGGCTCCACCGTGAGAGATGAGCTCAGACTTGAGGAAGAGGTAGAGGGCGGTCGCCACCCACTCTAGTGCCTTGTTCTAGATTGCCTGTGTTTCTCTTCATGCTTTTGTCGTTGTCTGATCTTTTGAGGGTGAGACCAGGCCCAAACCAGGCTAGTTCAGGCTAGTTCATGTCCCCAAGTGGTTCAAAGTCTGTCTAAAGCCCAAAGCACACAGAGCGCGAATTTCGGTTGATAAGTCTATTTTGGAATACGAAAATTTAAAAAAACATTATTTTGTGTCTGTCCTGACACGGCTGTGTTCTTGAGTGATATTGACCCAAACTTCAGACGTTTCTTAGTTCCTATAACCACTTGCAATACGACTAGGACATTGGTATTTAGATATTTAGACTAAGATGGCTTTGGGCCTCTCTTACAGTATGAAGCTGTGTTAAATACGTCCTTCAGTACTGTACTGTGTTCTGTGTATAACGCATGAGCTTGACACGTAGCCTCCCACGTCTACTGAGACGCGATAGTGTTTGTGGTGTGAACTCTGTGTGCCGACGTCTCTTCTTTTTCCGACCGAAAAGAAGCCCTGTTGCGTCGCTGTCAGTCGTCATTGTTTTAATCCGTTTTCAGCATGCCGTTTTTGTTGTTGTCGTCATTAACAGTTATGAGACCTTTTTGGCCGGCCTTCTAAATGTTGCGTATCGTCGTCTTCTTGGACGCGTTATGTCCATGATTAAGTCAAATGTAGTAACATTTGTGTCCCATAGCTGTTGTTCCTTCATTAAGCGCACCAAATACTACAAGGATCGTTTGACATCCATGCATGCTAGTGATGGGCGGCAGTAATTAGCCGACATGCAGCGCTGCACGCTAAGGTGTTGGGTCTCCTGAGAATAGCCACTGAATTATGTATGGCCAAGTGTACCCGCTGGAAGCACATTTTTAAGGCCGGCCTGTACGCTTGCGTCATCGTGTTTTATTCCTCCAGCAACACTTTGACACTTGTTTCTTTTTTCTTTTTATTCTTTTTTAATTTTATTTGTTCAGTTCTCCAAAGATTTGCGAGCCGCCATGCCGGCGCAGCGTTCCAGCGCTTCCTGGGACGCCGGGGGAGCGGCCGAGGAGGAAGAGCGAGGAGCCGAGAAACCCGAGCCAGAGTCGGGAAGTCAGGCCGGGGCGAACGGCTCGAGTCCTGGGGAAGGAGGAGAACCGCTCGCACCCCACGAGAGTCCTGTCCAAAGGCCGGCGGTGAAAAGTCCAAGGAGGTATGAGTTTGTGTTTTGTGTGTTTTTTTTAAATTTGTGGTTGCGAAGGTAGGCTGTTACACATTTCTTTTTACAGATTTTTTTGTTGTATCCTTATTAGTACCGAGTGTGTTACATTTTCTCTGAAAAATAATAGTTCCCCAAGTTTCCCTCATCATCCTGAGGCACTGCTCTTAAAAAACAAATACAGGAGGGAGAGAAATTTCCCAGTATTTCCCAGCGCCGCCATGTTGTGGCGTGCTGTCTTGTGATTGGCCCTCTCCCCGCTCACCGCCAGATATATTGCTGCTCTCCCTAGCGTCAACAGAGAACCGGTGCTGCTTCGAGTGCCAGTCCAGCAGAACCCCCACAGGGACAGAGACGCCATGTCTCTACAGGGGCCCTCACAGCTGTCCATGGGGGGGCCGAGGGCATGCAGTACCCCTTGGACTGTGGCCCACCTTAACGGAGACCCTCTCTCTGTGTTTGACGATAGCACTCTAAGTGACCTTTCGGACAGTGAAGGAAGGTATATATATATATATCCAGTATCTCCTGGCGCTCCAGTCGCCCACTACTTTTCCCGCCTCTTTCGATGGCACTCTACTTTCCTCTTGTCTCCTAACATGTGGAACCCTGCGAGGAAAGCGGGAAGATAACCCCGGATTTATTCTTTCACCTCTCTGCTCCGTCTTACTCTAGATCTAGCTGCATGGCCAAGCTTTCTAACCGATGAAACCTAGCATGCTGCATTTGTACCACTGCATTTCGACTTACAGGCCCCCCTCCCTGCAAGCTCATAAAGGAACGGGAACCCTGCAAAGGTGGATGGTGTCATTGCTGTTCAAAACACCCATGTTTCTTTCTGTTTGTTTTGTCTTGTGTTTGTCTCGCTCCAGGTCTCCGTCAGCATGCCGCCGGCTAGAGGAGGTAAAGTCCCTGCCATCCATGCCTGCTTTTGTGTGTTTCCTTTGTCTTTTTTTTTTTTGAAGACCAATGCTAACGCCCGCGCGAAGAAACTTTTCAGTTCAACAGGTGATGTGTATCATGATGAACCATTGTTGGAAAAAGTATCTGATACTCTAAAAGAGTGCTATTGTAGATGGAGTAGATGGTTAATAACAGCATGGCCATAAGTCTTCAAAGTACATCAAGGAGATGCAAAGATACAACATTTTATAGAGAAAGAATGGAAGGAGTAGTAAAGTTTGGCAAAAATATAAGGTCATAACCACAGGTGAAGATGGAATGTGCGTCCATCTAGGCTGAAACTAGGGCAAGGAGAAAACAATGCGTTGGGTCACCTATTTGTAATTTGCCAGCTGGTGAACTCCATATACAGTAGTAGTGCGTTTTTATGACAATCAAACCTATATCATTTCTTCCACAACCATTGTACAGTGATTTATTTTTTGAATCCATTTTATTAATCGTGCATATTCAGAACATGGGAGGGGAGATGGAGCTGGCTGAGGACCTAGATGAGCTCACGCAGTCGTCGGACACCCCCACAGACGACATCGAGTCCCCCGCCTCAGGCTACCGCCACGCCTCCATGCTCATCCAGAAGTTAGACTCCACCGTTTTGGGTACGCAGGTTACTGCCTCCATACCATCCATCATGCTTTTGTTCGCTGTTGTTAGCCAAGGGCAGGTGTCGCTTATAGCCCATAGACTTTATTATTATTGAGATACCAGACTTCGGAGTTTGAGCTCTGATTGCCATTGTCTTTATATGTTGTCCAATAAAGTGGTAGTGCACAGCACACAGAGCCACGCTGTTGCTTTGGCTGCTATATTTCATGGTTATGATGATAAACATGGCCTTTATTAATGGAACAGTAGTTTTTGTTCAGGTAAACCACATGCTTCTACTCCCTGCACTTACTACAGCACTGACTTGAAACAATATTCTCGCTTTTGAGGTACTTGGATAACAAAAAAATAGAAATTCGAAAAGAAATAATGCAATATGTATGACTACAAGTAGAACGTGTATGAGTCAAATATAATCAAATATCTGTTGAAATGTCTCAATTAAAAAATATATTTTTTTATTGCGATGTATCACATCTGATTCTACAATTAGAACATGTATCATGCAAATATAACCAAACAACCAACCAGTGTCTCTGAATGGTGAGTCGAGACTTGTAATGTCTCGAGAGTAGGAGGGAACATTTCTGCTGATTGCTTGCATGTGATCGTTTGTTGACAAAAAAACAAGCGGGTGCTCACTAACCTCCTTCCTCCTGTCCTCCTTCCTCCTGTCCTCCACCGCCCCGCCTCCCCCAGACTCCAGCAGCATGGTGAAGCTGCAGAACATCTTCCACGAGTACGAGAACTCAATCCAGAAGGCGCGCGGCCGCCACGGCCACCTGAGCCACAAGGTGAGCCAGCTGGAGGGGGAGAGGAGGGAGCTCAGCGGCACCCTGGAGGACCTCAGAGACGCCAAGTCTGCCCTGGAACGGCAGCAGCTGGAGCTGCAGACCGAGGTGGACAATCTCAGGTAGGAACTAATCGTGCAATAAGCCATCGTGATTTTAGAACAGCTAGGGGGCGTTGTAAGGCAAGGCGCAAACAGCTAGGGGTCCCCTAGCTGTTTGCGCCTTGCCTAACAACGCCCCCTAGCTGTTCTAAAATCACTGTTATATATATATATGTATATATTATAATATGTACAATCTGTTTTATAAAGTTACATTACACACGCTCACTCACAAGGAGTGAGATGGTATTGAACTCCTGGCCCCTTTGCTGCAGGTTTAAGTTGAAGCAGGAGCAGGAGAACCGGCGCAACGCCTCCATGCTATACGACACCGGTCGGGACAAGCTGCGGCGGGCCGAGGAGCATCAGCAGACGGAGGTGGAGGAGAGGCAGAAGGTGGAGCTGGCCCTCCGGAGCCTGGAGCTGGAGAGGAGGACCCTGCTGAACAACATGAAACAGGTCGCCCGTCCGCTCCACACTCCTCACTGCCTGACCGTTCAAAGTGGTCCCTACTTTAAGTGCACTTTTGTGCACTTTTAATGGCAGGCTAACTAGAACCGTTGTCTTGCGCTAGCCATAGCAGCAGCGAACTCGGCAACTAGAAGAACCGAATGGAATGTCTTGAAAACGTCTCCAGACGTCTCCAACACACCGGCTGAGTTGGAAAATAGGTCTTATGTCCACAACTCCGAACTATCCCTTTAACCTGCACCACGGCCTTTAAGTAACTTTTTTTTTTTTTTTTTTTGCACGAGGCTGAGTCCTAAAAACCACGAAGGAGAGCGACGCGCCGCCTTTTACCGACCGGTAACAACCGGTCGGTAAAAGCGTTTCAGTCGCTGCACTATTCACCCACTGTGTGTGTGTGTGTGTGTGTGTGTGTGTGTGTGTGTGTGTGTGTAACTATGGGTGATGAATTTATCACCAAAGATTTACTTCTAATTCTTTTTTTAAGACTTTAGCTCTCATCCCCTTTAAGCGATAGTTTCTTACTGTTTACTGTGCGGTTTCTGCCTGCACACATTTATATATGACAGTATATATTTTTTTACCTGTAAGGTTTTGTGGTGAATTGCTTTTTGTTTGTATTTTTGCATGTTTGTGAATATTTGTAATAAAATTGTACATACACTCTTAACCACCGTTAGCCTTATTTTCTTACCTAACAATCTGAATGATTCTGAATGTTATTGAAAGATTACAATTTTGACATTAACATCTTTTTTTTTCGGAGAACCACCCCAAGAAGACACAACATGCAGCGACGGCCGACGTTACTCCAATGTATAATCGCCTTCAGGATATTATTTTAAACATATTAACTTCCTAAAAATAAAAAAGCAGTCGGCCCCTAAAAGCAACACGACACTTTAACACAGAAAACGGTGCAGAAAACCTCAAACTCAGTGTGTAAACACTGAGTGTATAACACACACACACACACACACACACACACACACACACGAGCAAACAGCAGTAAGGTTAGGCTGTGGTCT
>JAOPJH010000138.1:3556914-3570495 GCA_027122575.1 Merluccius polylepis | reverse complement strand
CCCCCCCCCCCCCCCCCCCCCCCCCCCCCACCCCCCCCCCCCCCCCCCCCCCCCCCCCCGCGCGCCCCGGCCCCCCCCGCGCGCGCCCCCCCCCATGTTATATAATAGACAGAATGGGGACAAGCCTTCGACAGTCTGAATTCAAATGCTAACAACGAGTGGATGGAGTATAGAGAAAGTTTGATGAGACTGTGAGAGGAGGGAATAAATGAAACCTGAACACCGGTGCTCTTATGTAGCCCCGCGGGTCCATGACACATATTCAACTTTATGCTGTCATTGTGATCGCTGTGATTAGCGAGACTAACCTGGCACAGAGCGATACAGTCAGAGGAGTTGTAACTAGCAGGGGAATGTTCATAATGTTGGCTGCCATGACAAATAATGTTGCCTGTGGGTCACGCATGGCATGCAATGCACACAGAGGAGAAGTAAAGAGAGAGAGAAGGGGGAGAGAAAGTAGAAATGGCACAGGAATGACGAGGCAAAATGTTGAGATAAAGTTGTCAAAAGTGGGTCGCTGGCATAAAATAGACCAAAATAAAGTGGGATTTGGACTTGTAAGAGTATCAAAGAAAATAAACGTCAGCAGGGGGAAGCATAATATTAATAACGCACCTCCTTGATCAGATATGAAAGAACAAGCGAGAAATAGCCTAGATTTAAAAAAAAAAGGCAGACCTTGGCAGAACACGGCTAGTTCAGAAGCAACGCAGTCTGCATGACGTTCCTCCTCTGCTGAAATAACGGGGAAAAACCACTTCTCTAATTAAAACAAAAAGGGTATTTCTTCTGTATTTTCTAGGCCTATTGCATATAAATGACTGTTAGAGAGACAGACACTGGGTGGGTCGCGATAACATCATGACAACAGTATGAATAAAACACCTATCTAGCGGTACCATAGAAACGGGTTTCTGCTGTCGGCATGTTGCCGGAGCTCAGTTTGACACTTCTGAACGATATCTGGCACTGAATTTTTTTTACTTTTAACATCACATTAAAAATAAAGAAACCACTCCGAATGGGTTTATCGCCCAGAGGCTCTAGCCAGGATTTCCATCAAACTGAATCTGGAGACGAGAGAGATATGAATATCCATCCCGAAAGAAAAAATACTCTCTCTAAAATTCGGAAAGAACTGCATGTGTGTGCAGGCAAAAGAGAAAGTGTTCAATAAAGAAGGAAGGAAATGGATGTGGTTTTTGACTGTGAGCCCAAATAAGTCTACATAAGAACACATCATTTCTCAATAAGAAATTACATTGACATCATCGTTCTTTGATGAATCATTTATCAAGCAGGCAATGTATTCATATTCGGATGTATTGTAAATGGATTAGAGGCTCGTATGCATATTTTTGTAATCTACGATCACTTAATCAAAACTAATGAAGCCATTAGCTATGAATAAATGATCCCTCTCGGCGTTCTTTATAAGCGATGATGACACATGATCCTGAACGCTTGCCTTGACTGACTGGCTGATCACAGTTGAATTCCTCCTACCTGACCCACGACAGGCCGGGGTTACGGTTCCTAGCGGGAGACCCGTGAAGAGTGGCAACCATGCTGTTCGGCTAATGGACGCCGTTAAGGGATACAAACTGCAGGAGGGAGGATATGAATATACGGGCGATGGGGAATATGTGTTTCTGCATTCTGCATTCTGCCTGCCGGTTATTCAGATTAAAGACCAGAGGTGACCCTGCCAGCAGCTTCCATGGCTTTCATCTTCATAGACATACACAGACCCTCTTATTTTCTAACGATGTTTTATTGCCATGTATTATCTTTATCCATCTTTGTCTCTTATAAGCACTATTATTTTATATTTATATATAATGATATTCATCAGACCAGCAGGTCAGCAGCATGAAGGGCTTTCCATGGCCTCGGTATTGTGTATTGAATTCCACACTTGAGGCCTCGATCAGAAAAGGGTAATTCAATAACTATTTGAGCGAACGTTAATAATCCCCGTGTCTCGGGCCCGGCTTACACAAACGCTGCTGCCATGCTTTCCAACTGTCTCTTTCCATTGTTCACGGATGGAAGACTAATAGCTTTATGATGGCTCCTCCAGCACCTTCTCAGCCGGGGTTAAGCATTTCATAAGACAGTGAAGTGCAGTGGAAAGCCAGCGCAGCTCTCCACGAAAAACACATTTCCCGGTGCCCCGTATCCTTGAGTCACATTGGTTTGTTTCAGCCGAAGTTTTGAATACCGCATAAATAAGATTACACAAAGCTAGCCATTATTCGGATCAAACTGATTCCCTTGCCCGTGTGTAAAGGTTTGGTTGCCATGTATTCCTTTGGAGCGGTACGCTGAATAATGGCTGCTAATGAATATTAGACGATTAGAAATGATTCGCTATCATAAGCTCTAAAAGACTCATTTAAAAACCGATCACCATTTATACAGAATTACACATCAAAGATGTAGCACCACACACACACACACACACACACACACACACACACACACACACACACACACACACTACAGAGGTACCGACAGAAACACGATGGGTGCTGCTGGATTTACCTGATGACCTCGTTGATGATGTCGTCCCCCGAGCTGTGCGGCGACGGCGTTCCCCGCTGGGTCGTCGGCCCGGGGTCCTTGCTCCCGTCCGGTGTCAACGTTGCGATTTCCCTGCTGTCCGTCTCCGCGCGTACCTCCCCCTCGCCGTCGTCTAGAGCGCCGTCCGGCTTGTACGTGAAAATGATGGTGGGCTTCTGGTTGGGGTCTTCGGGCTTGGCCTCGGCGAACCAGTGGTGGCGCTGGATGGGCGGCGGCGGCAGCATGTGGATGACGGTGCCGTCCAGACCCACCAGCTTACCTTTCTCCTTCTCTTTCTCCGCTTTCTCCTTCTGCTCGTCCTCGTCCTTCCGCCGGCGGAAGAAGCTCTTGAAGGAGATCCAGCGTTTGGGTTTTGTGCTTTCGTTCGCGGCCCGCCTCCCGCCGTCCCCGGCGCCCGGACTGGCCTCCCCGTCGCCGGGCCGCGTGGGGGAACCAGAGGCGCTGGATTTGCTCCAGTTTCCAAAATGTCTCTGGAGGATGTTGGTGGCGTGGTAAGGGGAGGACGTGGACCTGGGCGGGGGGAAGGGGGCGCTGGGCTCCGTCTTGACCGGGCTGGAGAGCGGCACGGCGGCAGAGGCGCTGTGGGATTTAGGCAGCACCCTCGAAGGCGTCTCCTTTTTGGGTTTGGAAAGACAGCCGTCGGGGGAGGAGAAGAGGGACTTGGGCCGGGTGAGACTCTCCTTGGCGTCGGGTGGGATAGCGTAAAGCTCCTCGGAGCTGAAGGTTTTAGACTTTTCCGAGGGAGACTCTGGAGGGGACTGAGGCGGTTGAATGGAGGCCACGATCTGGGAAAGCACGGCACTGGCCTCCTCGCGATGGCTGATTGACCCGACCCCGAAGGATACAGACAGGTCTGTGTTGACCGGCCTGCTGGCGGACGACTCGCCGCTCCTTTGGCCGGACTGTGCCACCGCAGTAACAATAGTACAGCTTTTCTGTAGGCTTGCAGTACAGGTGAGAGAACCGGGAGCTTTTATTGGGCTAGTGGGAGAGGAGATGGCACCGGGAGCGGTGCTCATTACAGTGCTTGCACCCACAGTGCTAGAATCTGTACAAGTGGTTCTAGGTTGAATGTTCATCATGATCATCTTGGGGGCCGCCTCAGGCTGAGCTTTTGGCTCCTCGGCGGCCGCTCTTTCAGAGGTTCCTTTGCCAGAGAGCATTTTATCTGTTGAGCTGAACTGGACACTCTCAGAAGACCCAATCTCTTCGTAGGTATGGCTGGTCACTCTACTGCCGGCCCCTTTTGGCGGTGGCAACTCCCCACTGAGTCCCAGGAAGCTCTTATAGACCTCCAAATTGTCATAGGCGCTTGGGTTGATGACAATGGGTACCTTGACAGCATTTTTGGAACTGCGTGCGTAGGCCGGCTCGTCGCGAATGATAATGGGAAACGGGGGCATTCCGGCGTTGTTAAAGCTATTGAACTTGATTTCCGACAGGTTGGGAGATTTCACAGGTACGGTGTGGGAGGAGGACAGCCCGGAGATGGGGGACGTGGGAGCCGATTTGTGACTGCAGTGTCGAGGGGGGATCGCCGGGCCGTGTGCGCTCCCCGGTCCGAGATCTATTTTGGCGATCTTTTGGCGCGGGCTCGTGCTGGACGTCCACACTTCTTGGTAGCGGATGCTCCCGCCGGCTTTCCTGCGCGAGTTCACGGGCAATACTGCAGATGTGGGCGTCGTTGGGGAAGTAGGGGAAGATGGGAACATGGGGAAGGATGGAGACAGAGGCTGACCCAACGGAGAGCCAGGGAACACAGCAGGGCTCCCGGGGCCTTTGGTTTTCGGGTCAGGGATCTGCTCATCTTTGCTCGTCATGGATGCAGAAACATCTACTACAGTGTAGGGCTTACAAATAAGAGATTTCTCTAGGTTGACGACCCGGTAAGGCTTAGGCTGCTCCTCTGTGGGACTAAAACTAATCGTGACCGGTTGACCTGGCTGCGCCTGAGGCATCGGCGCACCTTCCTTACCGCTCTGCTCCTCTAACCGAATGGCGAGCACGGCCGTGTGCGTTTCCGTCACCCTCGCTGGACTCTGCGGCGGCGTCCTGGGATCGGGCGCCATCTTAGTTTCAAAAGTGCAGGGCTTGTTGGGAGCTTTAGTAGCAGAGGGAGACAGCACGCCGTTTCTAAGACCACAGGGGGCGCTGCTTCCACTGCTGGAGGCCGTGCGGGAATCCCCCGGAAGCGACGAGGAGGATTCGGGTGAAGTGGTAGATTCTGAATTAGAGATGAAGCCACTGCCTAGCATGTCACTTTGTCCATAGGGCATCAGAGCTCCGTTGGAGTCTATAGACGGGTAGCCATTGAGGATCTCGTCGTAACTATCATCGTAGTCCACGGCGCATATCCTCTGCAGCGAGCGGTTACGCAGCGGCACGGTGTTCCACTTTTTCCCGGCGGCGAAATGCACCGGCGACAACGTGGCGGCGCGGAAAATGGAGAACCGCGGTTGACCCCGCATGCGGATCTCCATGGCCAGCAGCTCCTCGTCGCTTTCGTCCCAACTTTCGTGTTCCTCGTCGTCGTCTTCGTCGTCGTCTTCTTCGCTGTCCTCCTCTTCCTCGTCATCTTCCTCGTCCTCTTCGCCGTCGCTGGAAAACTCGGGATAGCAGAAGCGACCGCCCTCGGCGCTGATGATCTCGGCGCTGTTGTTGAGGGAGACCCTTTTCTGCCCGGACCCTGTGCTTCCACCGCTCTGACCCATGGCCAAGCAGCTGGCGGCCGGAAGACCTCTTTCGAGGGACCGCCGGTATGAGGTATTTATGCGTCCAAAGAAAAGGTCCCTGGAGCCGGACAGGGGACAGAGGCTAGGGCCGGGGCCCAGGCCGACGATCTCTTTGAGAACATCGGTGAGTCCGCTGTTGTTGTTCCCAGCCGGCGCCAGGGGGCTGAGCGGCCCATAACCCTCTATCTCCTCACCTCTTCCTCCTCCTCCTCCATCATCTCCTTCATTGTTGTTGTTCGGCCCAGCAGGCCTCTTGCGATTCAGCCCATTGCGGTTCCAGACCGTGAAGGCTGACGTCTTACCCTGCTCCCCTGCGCTGGGGGGACGCTGGTGGTGGTGGTGGTGGTGGTGGTTGCCCTCTGGATCCAGATCCGTGGAGGCGCACGGCAGCATCATGGTGGGCTTGACGGCGATGGTGGGCTTCTTGGCCACCGGGGGACGGAAGTGACCGGCGCGAGCGGAGACGCTGCCGGGCCTCTGGGGGGCGTTGATGAGGTCCGGGTTGGGTCTGGCTGCCAAGGAAGGCTGGTTCTGGTTCTGCTGCTGCTGTTGTGGAGGTGGAAGCCTGTGCTCGGACTGGGCCTTCCCCACGCTGTGCTGAGGCTGTAGACGGTGCAGGCTCTTGGGCTTGAAGCAGTTCTTGCACTCGCCCGGCTTCCACACGTGCTCCGTGAAGGTGCCGCAGGCTGACATGGCTGCAGAGGCGGTGAGGAGGGCAGAGTCAGTGGACAGGAAATCCCTCCATGGAGCCACAGGTCACCGGAATGGACTCTGAAACAGCGACTCTGGATGGCGCTCTACTGCCCCAGTCCTCTCGTACAATGGTCCCTGGACCTGAAACAACATGAACAACAACAAAAAAAACCACATATTTAGTACAACTATGGATGAACAATATATTTAAATATTCAATTTATTAATTCACATACACAAACAGACATACTGCATACATAAAAATGGCATACAAAGACAATACAGGGAGAGAAAATGTGTAAACAAGAGAGAAGAGAAGTGCTCCTATATTTCCATTAGGTGGCAGTATTTCTCTAGTTTGCAGCTGGTCTGCTAGCACTGGGAGCCAACCAACATGCCTGTCAGAGAGAAGAGGTCCTTCAAATGTCCATTTGAAATATTTGTTTGTGTTCAATATTTAGCGTATTTAGTTGACAATGTTCTGATCTGTTGTTACAAAGGAATACTTTAGTGTGAGTTGGGAAATTCAAATTGGCACATTTCTCCATCTCCCAGTCTGCTGGGTAATTTAAACATAGAACTCTCAAGACACAGACACAATTGGAAAAAACATAACAGAGGGATCAAGTGAAACAACATGGTGAAGACCAAAGATTAATCTCCCAAGTTTAAAAAATGAATAAAAGAGAAAGAGCAAGAACGTGTGAACGAGTTTGTTTGATCAAGAGCCAACTGTTGACCAAGAACACACACACCAAAGAATGCATGTCAGCTAAGAAAAAAGTGAACAGAGGATGAACTCGCCAACACTAAACCACTCAGAAACACTTCAAAGAAGTACAAAAGCTTTTTTTTGGTTTAATATAAAGCAAGTGTGCTTATGTGACAAAAAATTTCTTTGTTTATTTTTTTAAATAATAATAATAGACAAGTGAGTGTGGGAGGACTGCAAGTATGTTTTCCATTTGACACATCTGGTGCATATCCCCTTTGTACTACACCGTTCCAGTACATTGGCTACTGGATTCTTTAGGGTGAAAAATGTTCCTCCTTCTATCCGGTAATATACACCCTACAGATGACAGTGGGGGCCATGACTCGGCAGAAACATCATCTCGCCGACGCGGGGGAGGTGTGGGACGATGAGCCCGGGAGCCTGTGAGCCTCTCCATCCACCGCCAGGGTCACCGCAGGGCTGAGATCCCGGGCAGAAGGACCCTGGGCCGCCCCGGGAACTCCCTTTGGCCGAAGCCACAGGACGGAGGACAATTTATCCTGTGGCACCGGACCAGCCGCATCCTGACAGGAAACCAATGACCGAAGCTATTCGGATGAGTGATGTGATGAGCGAATGTTGGCGTACAACGGGTGATGTCATACGTGCGTTTGTGAACGCTTTCCCTGATAACGGCGCCACACCTTCTCGGCGGGGCGGGGTTGAGGTGAATCAACACAAGTCAATCAAAGCAAACAAAGTGCCCTAACCACGTAGGCACACCTTCCCTGCACATTTATACATGTTTGATTATCATCATTATCATTGATTATTACATAGCTTTGTTGAATACTCGATTCTGATTGGTCAATTACGGCATTCTAGTCTTATTTCTGAATAGCAGACCGCTGCTATAAATAACAGACCGCTTCTATAAATAACAGACTGTTGCTATGGACACTATTTCCAACTGTAGTATCTAACGGACTGTCTTTTTTAGTGGAAGCAATAAAATCATTTTTAAATCATCAAAAACTTTGTTGTTGTATTTTGTGTCAAACTATTCATTTCTTTAGCAGGTAGCAGTGTAATAAGCAGGGTAATGAACAGCGAGCCGTACATTATACCTTACTTATCTCCTTACTTATGATGACCGGCTCGCTGTACATTACAGTATACCTTACTTATCTCCTTACTTATGATGACCGGCTCGCTGTACATTATATCTTACTTATCCCCTTACTTATCTTTGAGGTGCTGCAGAAGAGACTTAACCACCTTGACTTGCAGGCTGGCTGGAAGGCCTCTAACCAGCCGCTGGTTTCTGCTGGAGCGCTCCCCAACCTCCTTCAACAGCTGGAGGAGGACTGGGGACATAAACCTGCAGTGTTTTCCTCTGTCACCACAACAACAACTCAAAACTATTTCCCAATTCCAGGTTTCTGTTCTCCGAGTGACGGCTTAAAGACAGATCAGGAATGAGATTTAGGACTTTGTTTTTGTGTCGAGACCACAAAACGTCATCCAAAGGCTTCTTTCTCTTGGAAGAGAAGAAAATCAAAGATGGTGAGCATTGGTGGAGAACAACAATGTGCTTGTTGTGACAATTCAAGACAGATAAGACGCTTGTTTGAACACATCCAATGCATTTATGCAAATGTCAAATTTGCAATGCGCTCCACAAAAAAACACAATTTTCAGTTAGTGGAGCATTTTGGCAGAAAGACAAAGACAAAGTGCACTTCCAGACTCGTGAATTTTACCCACAATGTTCAGGGAAGCAACTTGAAAAAACCACCAATTCTGGTTCCATCCATTTTGAATACATTACACATTAACTTTTAGCTTTAAACATCATGTTGAATACACTTGAGAAACCAGAGGAAAATATATCCTTAAATATATTTTTGCCTGAATATAAAACAAATAAACTAACTGAATTACAGAGTGTAGGAGTACTTCAGTACGTGGTTAGAGGCATTGTTTTTACCTAAGCGTCCACTCCACATACAATAGGCCAATATAATCTTTCAACAAAAAAAAACAACACATTTGTCGAGAGATGGATGCAGTTTTATCTTCTGGCCAAGGGCACGGCGGCGACGGTACGGTTGCTAGGGGAAGGGCTTTGCACCATCTAATCCAAGAACATAACGAGTCAACAACTTCTCCATCACTCATGCAGCCTGTTCAACACGGCCTGGAGGAAAAACAATGAATTAAATGATGTAATCACCTTCCTATAAACACATCACAAGAGTGAAGTGGCCTTTCTATTCTGATGCATGCTTTTGATTTATGATTTCAAAGATAGGCATTCGTGACCTCCAGCTAAATAATAGGACCCGCTATCAACAGCTTTATGTCACCAAGATTACGCAACAGCCACTCATGTGGGAAAGGACACAGCGATGCTAATTTCACTACTGCAAGACATAGAAATACACAAGCAGTGTGCTAGTCCTTACACATCGCTAATTACAATCCTTTAAATAAACAAGAGAACAAAGGCATGCGATATTTATGCATTTTAAATATCCGCTTTCTCCTCCAGATATTTAGGACGCTTCCATAATGCCGGGTACTCTGGGAACCCTTCTGGATATTTGTCCAAATAATCAGCCTCCATGCTGCGATTACCATTCTTATGGATTTACCAAATCCATATTTATGGATCACATTTGCATTTATAGAAGTGTTTATTATTGAGTAACACCCTTTTGCTTTTGGGAACGTGGGTTTCCTTTTTCAAATTCTGGATTGGTTCAAGGCTTCTTACTAACGCAACAGCGGGAAAACAATATCACTAAAATATAATAAATACATCTATAACTATAAATATAACAAATGAAAGCACAACAACAAGCCAGACCGTCTTCATTCTGGTCACACAGAGGAGCAGCAACACCTTCAGCGAGAGTACATTAGTAATGCGGCGGTGAGACACGGTTATAAAACCGTGTCTAAACATCTCACACTATCGCACCGCAGGTATGCGTCCATAACGCCACAACTATTTTTGGATTTAAAAACTTCTTCTTCTTTAGCGTCCGTGGTTCAGAAGGGACAGTAAATGCTGGATCAGTGTGTGAACCGATGTCAGGACAAACTATTACTTCCTACCTCATAATTTTCAGTGAAATATGAATACCTTTAACAGGTTCTGCATGTGTGTGTGTGTGTGTGTGTGTGAATGTGCCTGCATGTATAAATGTGTTTGCATGCGTGCGTCTGTGCGTGCGTGTGTGTGTGTGTGTGCGTGTGTGTGTGTGCGTGTGTGTGTGTGTGCGTGTGTGTGCGTGTGTGTATATATAAATGTGTCTGTGCACAATATAAAACTTGGCTGCTCCATCAAGTATCTCTGAGCTGCGTCTGGCAGGCCGGGGCGACGGGTGATGATTTGTGGGGTGGCCCACAGGCACCCGCGTGGCGTTCCTCCTTCGATGACAACAACAACACCACAACAATCCCACCACCGCCACGCACTGATCAAAAAAAAAATACATAACTCATCCAAGAAACTAACAAACCCTCTTTTTTTTCCAAAATCTGGTATCCGACGGACGGGAACGTCGTTCTGAGTGCTCCAGATGTGCCTCAATTCCACTGTTAGCCCCGCCCTCTCCACCGCCTCCCGCTGTACAAGTGAATGACGACATACACCGCAACTACACCGCCGCCACCGCCGAAATATAACAAAAATAATAAAACTATAATCCAAGAAATGTCTTTTTAATCCAAGCAAAGCCATACAACAAATGCCTAATACACCAGAGCGCTCCAGGAGTCCCTTAGCTCCACCCACACTGTGGGAGAGAGAGCGAGAGAGAGAGAGCGAGAGAGAGAGAGAGAGAGAGAGAGAGCGAGAGAGAGAGCGAGAGAGAGAGAGCGAGAGGGAGAGGTCACAACAACAGCGGCGGTGGTGGTACCTGCAGTGTGCCCAGTTTATCTGGGACACAACATAGACCACTATCCCCTACGAGGCCCCAGGGGGGGGCGGGCCCCATCTGCTCCTGGTCTGGGGAAGCAGGGGGGGGGGGGGCATGCGATGGCGTGCTGTTGTGCCAGGCAGTGTTTGAACACCACACCTGCTGCTGCAGCCAGCAGCACACCAGACCAGGGGTGGTGCAGGACGGGTTCCTGGCTCAGGAGGATGTGCTTCATGTTTGAGACCTTCGCCTTCCACCAGCTGATTGATATTTAGCGTTGAGCTACGCAGTGTCACGGTTTTGGTCTCCGCAAACGATATTTAACGTTAGGCATGATGATTCATAATGACTAAATAGTACTACAGTACTATTCTAAATGACTGCAATACGTCATCAATAGTACTTTACAGGTGGACATAACTATTTAAGTGATCACAACAGAAACGGTAATTAAACGGTTATGTCCCTCCTATGAAAGTGCGAGCTTCCCAGCAAGATAAGGCATGTGGTGTCGGTTATAGGCAGACGCTTGGCGTGTCGGCTCGTGTTTATCCGCCAGTACGTTAGTCAGCTAGCCTGGGAATCACATGTGCACCACACACACACACACACACACACACACACACACACACCCCTAGTTCATTAAACTGAGTATCGAGCCGTCCGACTGCGGTGGGATAGTTGTGGCCGTCTGTGTCGGTCCGTGTCTGTCCGCACGTCCATCTGCCTGCCTGCCTGCCTGTCTTGACCTCGATTCAGAGGGGGGACATTATGCGATAAACGGGTTAATAACCAGAACTAAAGCCTGAAACTTGTTTTTCCACATTTTCGACGATCACATCCAAAAGACACCGGGGAAGGGCTTGGCCCAGACATCAGGCTTATCAGATTTCCAATGAGGCTGGAATGGAGTCACCCAAGCCAACAGGTGGCCCATCATGAAGTGATTCATGGGCAGCTCAATGGGACTCCGAGTACCCAAAACTAATCTGCACATTCACGGCTCCGCGGCTCCTCACCTCCTATCCTCTGCAACCACATACAAAATCCCAAAAGTTTGACTCACGCGTGTATCACGATTATTTGCCTCCACTAGGGACGAGAGTTGAAAATGAAACTCACAACACGAGTTTCATGCTCTGTATTGGAAACCATGTTGAAGATTGCGTCATCAAATACAATTCGTCTGGTTGACTTAAAAATCTTAACTTAACTGAAATAACTAAAAATAAACCAGAATTGAATCTTTACATTGCGAATTAATGGTGGCGTCCTCCTACAGATGGCGCTGTAGCGCATCCGCCCGTTCTGTTCCCTTTGAGTTTGTTTCAAAACACAACGAAGGACCTGTAGAGCTCAAACCCCACCGTGTATGTTAACCACTGAACACATAAAACCACACAACAACTAAAAACATTCATATCACGTCGTCACACTATTTACATAATTGCAATATTTATGCAATCGCAACAAACAGAGACCATGAAAGAGGAATTGGAGGGAAAAACTGGAAACTTAGATTCGATTAGTTTTACACCGACGTGTCGTCTGTATCTGTTACATAAATACCTGTACTATGGTTATGATCTTACTTATTAATAAATACCTGTACTATGGTTATGATCTTACTTATTAAAAAATACCTGTACTACGGTTATGATCTTACTTATTAATAAATACCTGTTCTATGGTTATGATCTTACTTATTAAAAAATACCTGTACTACGGTTATGATCTTACTTATTAATAAATACCTGTACTACGGTTATGATCTTACTTATTAATAAATACCTGTACTACGGTTATGATCTTACTTATTAAAAGCATCAAGCAGGTTAGCAGCAGGTTAGCAGCTTGGGAGTGGACCTGCTGTCTATAGGAAGTGAAGTCAGGGGTCGGGGTTTGGTGCACGTCCTGTGCACAAGGACACGTACCCATAGCCAGGTCCTGAAGCCATGGCAACAATGATACAGGACACTTGTATTTATGTTTTCGCTGCGTTCATGTCCGAGCGAGCGCCATAATGTTGTGCGACATCCTTCGACGTGGGGACAGAAAACAAAATGAACGTGCGGAAACAAAAAAAGGGGAAATAGTGGTTTCTGTTTCAAAAATCTGCCGGTATCTGGGAAAACGGTTTTCCCCGGTAAACAGTAAAACCGGCTGCCAGGCTCACTCTCAAGGTCTGCACATACGGGAATGTCTCCATAACGGATCCAAAGCACACTATAAATTATAAACGACACAACAGAAACTGGTCTTCATGTTGAAGGAGGAGGATTTGGGTGATGTTCACACATATTGATCTGTGGGTGCGAGCCAGGAGGATTACATTTAAAGCCTTAAATGCCGAATCCATTAACGTGAAACGCATCCATTCACTTCTAAAATGGTAAATGTATGGGGAGACTAGAACGGTGAGAAAACCTGCATCGAACTTTTTCAAGATACACGTGAATACAAAGCGGTGTAAACCTTCTTTACCCGAGATTATTTTAAATAGCATTTTATGTCCATCAATATTCAACAGTGTTACGCAACAAAAGGGGCAGCAGCACAAGTTTCAGTGAATCCATATTCAGCCCATTACTCTAAGTATGACTGACCGCGCACTGAACCGAAACATTGATTTCATGATAATGGAGTTCAGCCGTTGGTTTATGGTTATACCTCAAAAATTTGAATCCCTTGGAAATATGCAATTTTTCTTTGTTATACCGACCGATTCCACCTCACGAGACATAAATACATGTCCCACTTCACTGGAGTCAGGACAAAAAAAGACAAATGGGGAGAGGGAGTCCATTTAGTTATTGTGAGCGACTATAATCCCGATCAATGCAGCCACTAGGGGTGTAACGGTACACTAAAGTCACGGTTCGGTACGTACCTCGGTTTTGAAGTCACGGTACGGTACAGTACG
>JAOPJH010000138.1:3516787-3533299 GCA_027122575.1 Merluccius polylepis | reverse complement strand
CTTGTTTGCTTGATTTAGTGAGAGCTCCCTTGCCCTCTAGCGCACGCCCTCCAGACCGAGAGACACAGCGCGAGAGAGAGAGAGAGAGAGAGAGAGAGAGAGAGAGAGAGAGAGAGAGAGAGAGACTGCCTCCCCAATGGCACCTGAATACCTCAAGTCCACTGCCACTAAGCCCCCTATTGGAACAAGAGGTTGGGGAATGTCAAAGTGCCATCGTGTTACCTTCTAACCTGGGCTCAACCAAAGGCCAGTGAAGAGGGTATACAATGGATATGGGAAACATCTGCTGAAACGTCAACATCTGTTGTGTTGTGGTAGCCCGGAGCATAAAAACAAAAAGGACAATTTTAGCAAGCAAGCACCAAATGCTTACTTAACGGGGGAGAGTGTGCTTTAAATATATAACTCAAACATTTTTATGTTTTATGCTATGTTGAAACCAAACAAAGCTCTCGTTTCCCCAGACTAATATCAGAAATGGTGACACAAGCCAAAAACGAGAGATCATTTGATATTGATTTTTCAGACCTCTGTGACTTCCTCTGTGTAATGTGGTTTTGCTCTCCGAGGTGCTTTCATGGGAAACGCAACAGCTGCCAGTTTCCAGAACCAACCACACCAGAGCTGTACAAGGGGCGGGGGAGAGCGGGAAGAGGGGTGAGGGAAGGAGGAGGAAGAGGGCCAGGTTCGTTCTCCAGCCAGTCTTTCATTGATCCTCCATGACCTTGCATTTCCATTGATGGGCCTGGTTTCAAGGACGCACCACTACCAATGGTCTATCTTGTCCTGTTCAAGTGCTACATTTCCTGTTAGCCGAGTACTTTGCATGGCTTTATTGATCATGCCCTTAATGATGAAGGCCCCAAGGGGAAACACTTAATATTGTTTACCATTAAAGCAAGATAGCAAGTGCAGCAATAGTGAGCACTGGTGTGGTGGGAATTCTTTTGGAGCAGGAAAGGAAGCTAAATGGCGTTCACCAAGGTCATGCGCTGAGGAAACTCTGACAGTCAATTAGCAGAGAATATCCGATTAGTCTAATTTTAGCCCAAACTGGAAAATGGTCAATTCAGAAGTTCATGACGCATTGTTTTTCTACTAAAAAAGGGAAACCCACATCAAGATGACATGTTGGTAATCCAAATGAACAAATAATACATTATTATATTTTATGATTATTTCAATGTTCAATTAAAATTAAAATTGTAGTTATAGTTATGTCTTAAATGGCACAAATTATCACCAATTCTTGTGCAATTGCTTCCATTTGCGTAAGCTAAATGCAAACCAACGTCTACAACACATATTGAATTTTTAAAATGTGTTTACTGAGGTATGTAGCAAATTTTATTTCCATTAATGCCCATTATTAGTTGTGAATAATGCATAAGAACTGGGAACACATTGATTATTGTACTAGTTGAAGTTTGGTCAAAGGCAACTGACTAACATCTGTGGTGCTAAGAAAGTAATTGTTTGTGGCAGAGCAAAGCTACAAAAGGAGGAGAAAATATTTTTGATCAAATAAACAAACAAAAATACGTTTATGCCTGGTGATCACAACAGTGCAAGAGAAGGGAATCTATTCCTTGGCCTACAAGCAAAAACATCCATCTTGCAGAAACATGCTGAGTTTAAACAAGCCAGAGCAAAAACAACAGATCATCACAAAGGCCATAAAATAAAGTGAACGGAGCGAAGAAGACTGGCACATAGTAAATATACAATACACGTAAAATTCAAATTATGAGAAAGAGTCACACAGTGTATTTACACCAAACCGGAACACACAAAACCAAAGTAAATTGAAAATAAAATAATAATAAAAGGTGCTGCCTAAGTAAAATGGAAACCACTGTGGTAGTAAGTTTTATATAGTTAATAGTTATAACATTCATATGTAATTTAAACAGATACATTCATTTCATGTGTCTCCTACGCAGTAACAACTACCAAAGTAGGCTAAAATAAAAAAATGCCAACAAAATTTGTACATACGTATAGGATCACAAACAAGTTCCCCACGCGGTACAATTACCCATCATATCACTTTCAGGAAAAATAAATCCTCTACCCATACATAAAGTTCAACATGCCTGAACATGTTCCTGACCTGTGTGTTTTCTATGACAGGGGGCCCTCACTGAGCCTTGTGCCTTCCCTGCAACGTTGCAACGCTCCCTGCAACGCTCCCTGCAACGCTCCCTGCAACGTTGCAACGCTCCCTGCAACGCTCCCTTTCCCCAACTCCTCAAATTATTTTTCTCGTTACGTTTGCCGGCACGTCATTGTTTGTTTTCCACACGGTTTCCAGGGCAAGCAGAGTTCCCATGTCCTGCTTACAGAACTATGACCTCAAACACATCCCCTCTGTCTATCTCATCATCATCATCATCTTCCTCTATTAGATGTAATTCAAGTCGTGACATCTCGGTCCTGGACTGCAGCTAGACAGTATGGCAGTCCTGTAGGAGATCCTAGACATGACTAATAAATAAATAAATACACAGTAATAATCTGAATATATCTTCATGACCGAATAGACTATTATTGATGGATATGTTACAAACGTATAGTAGTATTAGTAGAAGTAGGTCTTAAACAAGGGAAGGTTCTTGCTCAATAGACATTGATATGCGTGATTTAGTATTCCAAAGTAGATTGAAAGGATTGTGTAGAAACAGACATTGAGGGAAAACTTTGGGTGGCAAATCTAGCAATGACTCTTGCTAGAGTCTGTCCGTATCCGTATGTTTGTTCTCACCCACACAAGTCACACACAAGTCACACACACACACACACACACAGTTACAAATCCATCCTGTCTCTTTGTTTGTTTTGGCCAACTTGTAAATAAAAGACAGTGGGATTTACAGGCCAAGGCAGGCGGGGCGGAGAGGGAACAAAGGAAGAGGCTTGTACTTGGGCCAGGAGCCTCCAGTGGTCCAGCCAGCTCTGGGCTGCATTCTCTGGACACAATATGGCCCCGCCGCGGCTAATCCTTAATAGAACAACACGCCGCCCCTTCTGAATAGCAAGTTGTAGTGACAACGCCAAACATTAACTAGGCTAGACTACAACCAGAGTAGGATGCAATTCCTCTGAGAACATACTGTATTTCGGCAAAAACTGGGTTCTCTTATTTAAAATATAAATCGAGCATTTCAACAGAAATGTCCGATACTGGGCCAGCAGTGGATGAGGTTCGACTTACCGGTTAAACTGCCGTATCCAATATCTTCAACAGCACCAGGAGAATCGGATAGAATCACATCAGCGTCTGGAGAACGTGTTCCTCTGCGGACGAGAGAAACAAAGATACATTTAAAGTTTCAACTTTTTAAAACTAGCTCCAAAGCATTTCATTAGCGATACGAAAAGTAACAGTTAACCTCCTTCCCTCCTCTCCCCTCCCTCCCTTTTCATGTCTCCTCTTCTCCTGTGTGCTCTTGCATGTAAAGAGATGTGTAAAGCGGCTTTGAGCACCTTGAAAAGTGCTATACAAATTGAATGTATTATTATATTATTATTATCACAGTTAATTTATTTTTATTTACTTTGTACTCCAAATTGCATTTTGTATCGAGTTTCCCCTGGTTGCTATGTGGACTGCACATACAGCATTATTAAAAAGTAATTCAGTGGCCAATTATTAGTCTTGGTCTCATCCAAAGAACATTATAATAATTTTGACGAGAAGTTCAGAGAAAATTTGTAATACAGATCGCCAATCACAAAACACACCACAACATCAACAAGTCTCATTTCTAAATCCAAACACTCCAGTGATGAACACATTAATTCATCGACAAAGGCCTGGCCTCAATCTCTGTAAATTCATGCTTTTACTCTCAGCAGTGTCAGCCCAGGCAAGAAAGCCATATAAGGATTTGTTGTGGACACAGCTAGTGTTGTCCAAAGAAAGTGCATTTAAGTATGGTGTCCGGGTGTTTACACATTGTTCTTGATAGAATTGGCCGGTCCAGGTCCCGTAATGCAGAGTCCAACACTAATATTTATTTGGCTGCTGTGCTGTAGGAAGGTTAAGCATGCAAAACGGGTTGGTCTATGTCCCAGCATGCATGTGCAGCCATTTCTGCATGTTTGTTGAGGGTTTCTGTGTTTGGTGAAGTGATTGAGTTGGCGTGAGTGAGAGAGTTGGCGTGAGTGAGTGAATGAGTGATGACAATGCAGACAGCTTGTACGCCTTTTGCACCTAATTCAATAGGACCATGGAGTACCTACTATGTCAGGGTTTTTTTTACAGAGGAGCAAGAGAAAGAGAATGAGAAGAAGTGATGAAGAGAGACAACTTTCCTGACAAGTAACTAAATTAATTTGGCCCATGTGCCCCATTTTGTGGTCACATGGTCGCTCCAACCCACGAGGGCCAGGAGAAACATGCCGCTGAACCTACTGGAGCACCGCTGAAGCAACCAACCATGCCCGGCCATTTATCAAGACCTCCACTTGCTTTACTGCGGGGGCGGCCACAGGAGGGTGTTTTGGTGATGATTAAGCACCAAAATGGTATTGGGTTTGATCCTCAAAGTCTGCAGTGTGACTGTAGGTATTCAATCTTCATTTAGGATAAATTAATTTCACTAAATGACATCATAAATCTTAAAATCATGTTCTAGGGTTTCGTTCTTACACTGTTTCGGCTGCACCAAAGTATAAAAGGCAACATGGTGATGATGACAATGATTTTTTTTTACAATTTTGGAGGAACGCTATCGCCATTGGGTGGTATATCGTGGAAGATCTGTAGCAGCCTTGGGTAGCATGAGCGTTTGTCGGGGCTGCATGAAAAACACAACACAATAATCCCTCATCAAGATGCATATGCATTATTATTAGGCGCTTTGATCTTCAGATGCAGCCAAATAGGATGCACTCCCTAACGGAAAGAAACATGCCAAGCTCGGCAGAACGCAAATCAAAGCCTTTTTTCTCCATATGATTAGCCTGGAAGCAGAGAGGACATTACAAACTGATGGAGATCAAAAGTGGTTAGATAACTGCTCTGTCTGATGTTGTCAGAGGTTAAACCAAAATAAATGAACAGGACTTTTGTACATGTAATCAAAAGTTAGACGTGGGACATCGTGTAAAGGGTTAAAAGAGGTTTGTTTTGCTACCACAACCTCTTTGGAGGAGTGTACCTTCTCAAGAAACACACTGTATTAAAATGTGCAGGCAAGAGGATTTAGGGTTAGGGCCTCGGGCTCATTATTGATTCATAGAACCCTGTAATCTAATCTATTGTGGGAAGCATGCCCATGTTGCTTGTACACAGCATCGGTTTTGTGAAACGCTTTGATAATTCTATGAATGCCTAAACAGTTAGCCGAATTGAAAGGGCAAGTCAAGAGCAGCATCAGTCAACACAGAAACGCTCACAAAATGAAATGGGTCCAATCTCTACAGTCTAAAATTGTCTGATGAATGAACATACGCCATTTAAAAAGGCTTATTCGTTGATTTGGTGCATGGGATACGTTTGTCACCCATTAGGAATGCAGGTTATTCTGCACTGGTTGAGTGAACCATGTTTGAAGAAAGTGTGATAGAAAGCAAAGGCAAACAAATTCAAGCAAACATCATGTTGGTAGAGTATGACATCACCATTCCTCCTGGAGCCTGGGCAGAAAAAGAAAGGCTTGCACTGATCCAAAGCCAGCAGTTTGAATCACATGTGCATGGCATCACTCACTATATTTAAACCTGATTCTGCATCAGGATAATAAAAAAAAACAAGCGCTTCGGACGTCTCAAATTGCCAAATGTATCTCTTCATCTGTCCCCATTAAGTGCTATCTTGCGTGGCATTTCCCCTCCAAAAACGTAATCCGGGGCTTTTCACCTTGAATGCCATCTTGTGATCCCTCTCCACCCCTGGACCCTGGGACTGAATCCTCTGTTGTGGGGCTCTGAGGGAGGGCTAGCTGGCGCTACACCACACGGCTCCAGGGACAAAAGGGGAAACTCCACAGATTGTCGTGGCGAGAGCAGCCACCCGTGGTGCTCCTCCTCTGCCACTGGGGTTAGCCCTCAGTGTGTTTACGGTCGGCGCCGCTAATTACAGTTTGGTCCATCCGCCGAGCTCCCAAAAACTCCTGACTTGGTGAGCAGAAAAACACAGAGTTGGTTTCCGCAAGAAAAACCATTAAGACCAGCCTCGACCAAATAAACCATGGTTGGGCTGGATGGTTAACTCAAGAAGGAGCAGCTCAGGGCCATCGCTGGAGATCTTAGCCCCTTGAAACCGTCTCCCCCTGGGGGAAGCCGGTTAGCTGGTGAGAGGCCACTGGGATGGCGTTTAACTGCCGAGCCAGAAGCATGATGTAATCGGTACCACGGTCGTAAAGCCAGAGTTAAATATAGAATACGGGGATGTTGTTCACCAAATCCTCATCTGATCATTCTGTTACAAGTCCTCACTGGGGATGCTGTGACTAGTGTACGGTGTTGACGCTTTGGATAGAAATCTCTCCACCAAATGGCATAGGTTATGATCAGTGTTTCGCCTAGGATTGTTTCCAGGTGTGTGTGAGGTAGTGCTGAACGATATGGTAAATAAAAATATAAAAATCATACTGCCATATTTGGCAGAAATTGCGATTGCAATATGATTCACTATTAGTGTGAATTTTCATTATTGCGTCACAATTTTCATTTGAACTTAAAATTGCACTTCTATAGCAAAAGACTATTTTGTTTTTACACAATATTTCTCCAATTACAGCAATGACAATGTTACAATTGTCATTGTACATACGGGGGAACCTATGATATACATTAAAATATATAAAAAATAATAATAAATGTGCATGGCTGATTGCAGTGGCGCTAGTAATCCAGTGGCGGCGCTGTGCCACTGCTGGATGCATGTAGGGGAAACACTGATGATATTATCCTATAGTAAGTGCCTTGTCTGCAACAACAAGCACATCAAAACTGCTTCGACAAACTGTGTGCGTGTGCTCATTTTTAGGAGACATACAAAACTAGGGCCATTATTATACAGAGAATAATCCACAAAGTTATGCACAAGTTATGGTGCTATACCGTAGCCAATTTGACTTTGGACCCTTTTACATGAAAAGGAAGACTGTGCTCCCGACGAGCACAAGAAAGTGACATTTGATGTTGAGATGTGTGTGTGTGTGTGTGTGTGTGTGGGGGGGGGTTTGAGTGTTTGTGTGTGTGTGTTAGCTTTAGAGGAGCTGTTGCTGTCAGTCAGCAGGCCTCCCGGATCACACATTAGTGGCACCATGCCAACATCTTGCCATCGCTATTGCCTATGATGTGGTTTACACTAGATACACTCAAAATAAGAAGATAAGAAGAATACATTAAAAAAAACACACACACACAATGGCACGACGTGAACAATAGCATCTATGGTCCTAAAAACAGCCTCCCAACATCCCCTCCCTCATTCTCAGATAGTAATCGTCTGAGAATGAATTTTGTCTCTCCCAATGGGGGTAGCTGGCTTGCTACTCCCGCTGGTCTGCCAGCCTGAAATATAACCAGCTTCTGGTGTGGTATTCTGGCTTCGGCGCAGGTCAATCAGTTGACCAATGGGACCGGACTGGAGGAGCGGAAGAAGTGTGTATGTGGGTGTGTTTGTTTTCTGTCTCTTAAGGCATCCAAATCACGTGGCGAGCAACACGTACACAGCCGGTGGGAGTCAGTGACGGACAGGGGAGCACACCGCAGGGTTAACTACCACCACTCGAGTGACAGTTGGGTTGAACTAGATTTTTGCGGTGAGTTGGGGGGTGGGGGGGGGTACCTCCAGGTGGAGGGGCGCTCACTCAGACGGGTGTAGATTTAATGTGAGGGCGCCAAGCGATAATACTTCAGGGGAAACCGTTGAGCCATGTCAGACAAGGTCAACCACATCATTGTGTTTACAAGTCATTTGGCGCGCCAACCCTCGCAGGCATTTTCACCACGGTTGTTATGTAATGTCACAGCGGCGCTCCTGAAATGCCACCTGGCAAAGGGCTTCTCCGAAAGTAGGATTGTCTTACAAATATCACTGCTGTTGCTGTGCAGTAGTTTCTGTCACGTTGATGATCATGGTTAATTGTCTGATTGAGAGGGCAGGACTACCTGCTCCTTAATAATGTATGGATGTATGTATATGAATTCACTGCAAGTTGCCTTGGATAAAAGTATCTGCTAAATTACTAAACAGTAAATAACACATTCATAGTTTAGACCTTTTAGTCATAACTCAAGAGTCTCAAAGTCTGGCCTTATTTTTTCAAAGTGAACCGTCTTCAGTCTCTCTGACACTGCCTCACTCGCTCCCTTTCTCCATCTCCTTCTCTATTGTCCACAGAGATACGTTGAAAAACGTTTGTCTAAATGTCTCATTTTGGAGGGAGCAAAGTGAGTCACGATGACCCAGTTTAGCCTCCACAACAGTGGAAACTTCTAGAAATGTGCAGTGTCAGGAAGGGGCCATTAGTGAGAGGAGCAACACACCCAGTGCCTCCACCCACCTCATCCCTAATTTATGACATTCTCATTCTTCTGCATTAATCCCTGTGACTTTTGCCGACTGGCAAATGAAAAATAGACGGTGGAGAACAACATGCCTGACGGACGTAAGACAGACGTAAATACTCCAAAAGCGAAAACACTGAATAATTTAGTAACCCTAACTTCAGGGATCGCAGGGGTTTATTCTGGGTCAAGACCTGTGCCCATTTGTACAAGTTTGATACTCATCTTAAGTTCTTAGAAAGAGAATTTGTGTGAAGCAGTTCACAGCCCAGCCGGAAAAATGTGGACCAAATTATTACTTGGATGCATATGAGCATCAACACTAGAGCTTTGTTAACTTTTAACTCCTAATAACTCCTAATAACTAATCATTATTTTCTGCAAAGCCACACCAGATGACTGTAGACTAGAGACTAGACTATTATGCATGGATTATTCTGGACGCACTAAATTTCTCACAGTCAAGTCATGCTGCGTTATCCAGCAACACATTTCCTTATTTCGATTTTAAAATTGAAGCTACTTGACTTCAAATATATTGTTTTACGATTGTTCATTCACCAACAAGGAATCCCCGGACCCCAACTACTACAATAATTGTCCTCCACAGTCAATGCATAAGTACGTCATCCTAAAGTAGTAAAGGACGTCCCCAGGCAGACATGCTGCCAGCTCAAGCTTTTCAATGGCCAGACATTTTTGTATAATTCAATATAAACGATATAGCACATGGATATAGCAGTTTGTATAGCTATTAAATAATTCCTAGTCAAAAAAAAAACATGTCAAGTGTTTAATACAACATAACTACGACTGCTGACAATAATTGTGTTGTATTTTTTAGTGTGATTGTAAAGTGCCCCATTTTAGAACAAAAAAATATATAAATTAAGTCAAGGCTCACCATCCCTCCCCTGCTTGCCCAATCCTCTCACAGACCCCCAACCCCTTGGATGGATGGGAACACGCCGGATGCGTTGTGATGATCTCCACACGGCAGCGGCCTACGTCCAGGGAGGTAAACGAAGGCCGACAGCAGCAAGGTATGTCTGGGGCAACGCGTCGTGGTTATTTTGGGATGCAGGGCCAGACTGGCCGAACCCCAGAGGGTCATTCAAGTCTTACCGAGGGCCTGTGCATTTGCAATGACGCAACCGCATGACTATTTCAAAAAGCCCCGACCGTTGTGGGGTGGACCCAAGTTCCTACGGGGGTTTAATCATTTAAGAATTGTACGACTATGCCAAAAAAATACACGTAATATTAGCAGTGCTGTTCCATCCTGATAAACTGTGGTTCAGTGGGGATGATGCAATGCACCATTGCCATAAGCAGTGAATATTTACAGTTAAATCTACCTTTGAGGGTGAAAAATGTTATATATATATATATACATATACACATACAGGCCGACATTTTACCTTTTCCGGATCCGAGTGTTACTCGTTGAGATTAGCGAGGCATCTCCCCTCTAAGTAGCCAATATTATGTTATGCTTAACTAACGGACAACACTGTGAAGGAAGAGGGACATGTTCATGTGTTGTGGCTGCAAGACTGCGGACGGGATTTTAAGGAACCCGACTATTTGTGCACATAATGGGGGTATGCCGAAATTGAGTGGTAAGGGAGACATACAGAAAAAAGCATCGGTAACTATTGCCACCATGTCTGATGCGAGTGTTCCTCTCTGCTTGGGAGTGGGGACTGCTTAAACAAACAAAGCTCTGTTATTTTAATGACATCTTGCATAAAACATACAGGAGATGAGCGAGGTTATATCCTGTAGAAGTGTCCTTGGCTCACATCCAACACACAAATTACAGTACGCTAGCACATCATCTTCTTGAGCACGTAAATTCAAGGTAGGCAATCCCAGAGAGGTTTCTGGTCCTGGTATTTACCATACATCCCTACACGAGGTCATTCACCATACACTATTCACCATACACGAGGTCATTCACCATACACTATTCACCATACATGAGGTCATTCACCATACACTATTCACCATACATGAGTTCATTCACCATACACTATTCACCATACATGAGTTAATTCACCATACACTATTCACCATACATGAGTTAATTCACCATACACTATTCACCATACATGAGTTCATTCACCATACACTATTCACCATACATGAGTTCATTCACCATACACTATTCACCATACACGTGGTCATTCACCATACATGACATCATCACCATACACATGGTCATTCAGCGCACATCAGGTCTCAGTGAAGACTAAAACCATAGTCGGAGCCAGTAAAGCCTCTTATGTTCAAGTCTGTTAGGAGTATCTGCTGCCGGAGGACAAAAAGCAGCAGAGCGCCACCACATACATCACCCGCTGAACACCAACCTTAACAAGTTGTCATAACAGTTAGTGTCTCAACAAGGTCTGCAAGATGTCTGCAGTCAGACAACAATGCCTCACGACAGGCCTCGGTTTCAACAGCCTGCCTTCTGGACCTCACAGGATTCAGCCAAGTCCGGCGGTCCTATTTCACCCACTACTGTTCAGTTCAACAGAGAGAAATACCCGCCGAGGCCAGTAAATCATGTGGACCTTTTCGTCCCGCTCCATTAAGTGAGTATGAGATGAATCACAAAGCTGAACCCTCCTGGACCGGCAGGAAGACTTTACATTAGAAAAAAATGTAAATCAGAAACGATTCCATCGTCGAAGAACAAAGTTTTCAACTATTCAATTTCCAAATTTGTTGGGTCATTAAGTTTCACATCTACATAGCGTTAATGGCTACTATGCTACATTAAATGTAGCATAGTCAACAGAAATGTAATACCGACAGAGAGTTAGATCAGCGTCACACTATATAATTACCAGGGAATTATGGCAGTGTTTACAATAAATGCTTTGCACTCATTTGAAAATGATTTATTTCATAATTACTGTACATGTGCTGCGAGATAAGAAGTGAAACTACCGTTAACGGAGGGAACTGACAGCTCAGTTTCTTTTTCGATTTCTGAAACCCTGATGAGTTAAGTTTGGAAGTAACATCCAATACAAGCCATTGTCGACAAACACTGGCACAGTCAGACGCTGTAGCAGGGTGATGGATGAACGCTACAGTCGCACTGGAGCCAGGAGAAGCGGGGCGCAACAGCGGCCAACTCTACCCATCCATCCCCCATCCAGAGCCGTGTAGACAGCTGGGGGAGATGGAGCGAAGAGAGAATGAATACTGCTGGTACGTCGGGGGGCTCCAGCAGGGTCCAAAAGTACCTTTCAAATTTGGTCTTTGTACCTGCCAGAGCGGAAAAATCTGCCGGCCGAGCAATTGTTTTAATAACAAGTAACGCTGTATTTTTTTTTTTACCTGCCAAATGGTAAAATCTAATCAGCCGTTGGCTGGTGGCACGGTGTTCATTTTGGACCCTGCGGGGCTGTTTTCCGGAAATATGCCGATCATCTCTGGAGCTCTCCCATGACCTCAGTCAGTGGCAGCTGCCAATCAGAGAGCAACTTCAAGATCACATATCAATGATGATCAATGACGCATCACATGACCCGTCTCACCGGCACCACTAGGTAAACTCTCTACTGACAACGCATGTGATGACGACGGACCACCGCTTGCAGTCGTAACCATAGTGTTAGCCTACACATGGAAGACCCTGAGGTCTGATATACCGGAGATTAGATTCCAGATTCGGTGTAGCTCTCCCTTCTCAGACAACCTCCATGCTCCTACAGAAGGCAGTTTCACGCTGGAGAACAGACCAGTAAACCTGCTGCAGCATGTAGGACCGTTTACCTCATTACACGAATGAGGCGACACAGTCAAACATGGGCTCTTAGGCTCAATGAGAAATCCAGAAAATGAAAGTGCGAGCTGAATTCTGGCAGTTCAACGATTGACGCTATATATAATGATATAACGGTGGGCCTATAACTAAATGAAATTAGACACCGCAAAAGCTACGTGGAGCGGCCCACGCCAGCATGAGAACAAATGTGTTCAGATTCCTATAATGCTAAAGGATCTCAAAACTAAGTTTGTACATTTTTGACGAATCCACAGTCCATCTGAGCAGAAGGAAATGAGAATTTGGCAAAGCCGTCTTTGACCTAAGAATTATCACCTATTGTGCTACAGGGTGATCGAGTTATATTGCACCCTTAAACACTCATAATGAAACCAGAAGTACTGCCTTCTCAGACACCTGGGATTTACACATGAGTTCATATCCTAACCAACCGTACTGTGACCAAGGAACAGGCTACTGTATGTGTCACACGGTATTGTCAAAAGCATGGCACTGGGCATGCGTGTATGCATTGCATACGTGCGTGTGTGCGTGCATACATGCGTGTGTGTGTGTGGGGGGGGGTTTTTACGGCTGCTTAACCCGCGGGTCACACCTGTTGCTCCATGTACTGTCTCAGGCCCCGGCCCTCGGCGAGGGAGGAGCTCATTGGATGTTTGTGTCACATGATCCCCCTCAAAAATGTGAAAAATGCCAACCTCCATAACTGCCCTCGATCCAGTATTATATATGAACCGACATGTCAGCCCAACCATGCGACGATGGGTAAACATCCCCATCTGTAACTGATTAAATATTAAAATATTAAGGGATAATATTATATATATATACATATACATATATATATATATATATATATATATATATAAAGTATTAGGGATGCAATATATATTTCTGGTCGGGCAAATTATGGGCCGATAATGGGACATTTGTATTATTATCTATAATGACATTATAGCCGATGACTGGAGCTGATAATTGGAAACCAATATTGCTATCATTGGCCTAACCACAGGGCTTAATGAGCGCCGCGCGCTGCTGACGAGCTCACGGCGGCAAACCTCTGCACCCAAGTAGCACGCGGTGTCGGCGTAGCAGATCATGCCATCGCCGGCGGTTTGGACGTTTGTCACAGGCTCAGAGGACGGCAGCGCGATCGCCATTACACGTTCGGCTAGGGATGCAAGAGGAGGGAAACCGTCTACTGGTTTTAACACGACGAAATCTCATAAGTCACCTGAAAATGTGCCGTTGTGGCGACGATGTCTTAAAACAATACGAAGCAGCTAGCATGAGCGCACACACAGAACAGCTAATGGTTATTATTAACTCAAACTACAGGGTATTAACTCATCAGTTATCTTATCCCTTATCGGCCATGAGAAGCAGGTCATTATTGGTCATCGTATCGGTTGAAGAAAAGTCAATATTGTGCAGCCCCTAAAAAAATAATAATAATGTCAATTATTTTATAGGAGAGGACCTATTTTTAAATGACTTCATAAATAGCTTGTCGCTCTGTCGTTTTGTGACATTTCCAGTTTGTAAGGAAGCGATTAGTGATGCCATTTGAACACAGATGTTCCATACATTAAAGATGAGAACACACACACACTCTCACACACACACACACACACACACACACACACACTTCAGGGAATTACGAGAGGTCGGGTCAAGGTCTGGCCCATCAATCTTCCATGGACCCAGGAACACGTCAGTCCCATTCACAAAACATCCTGAATAAGCAGCTCAGACTCCGCTGGTTTGAACCCACTCAGCTGAATGGATTGATGTATTTAACCCCGGCCTGCACCGTGAAACTTCTCAATGCATCCATCACACAAACCTATTCACCGATTACGAGAGTCTAAAAGAGTCTAAAAAGACGCGGCCACCCACAAGCAAGGCTGTTTAGTTTTCGGTTTTCAAAATGAGAGAAAAATAAAGTTCGAACCAAAGCAAAGGTTACAGTCAGAAGGTTAAACGCTGCAGATCGAGTCGCCATGTTCATTTCACTCCGAAAGTTCTACCGATGAATGACTGGATAGACATCTTTCCACCAACGGTTTCTGTCCCAACGTGTTGGACATGTGCTGCTCCAGCACCAGACAGCATCTTCATCCCCCGCCGCCAGACGGCGTCTTCATCGGCCCGAGAGATCGCAGACGTCACAACCGAACTTTCCCAAAACAACAACGCCAAAAATGGAAAGTTCAAGATTACCATAAACGTGTCCGCTGTGTGTTCACTGCGCTGAACCTCATGCATGTCCTTCACATTTGAATCTGGGGAAAAAACCAACCCACAACAATTGCAATTATGTAACAGAGACTACCAGACCCGCTTGACGGGCCTACATGCCGGTCCGGTCCATACTACGTCTCCACTGTCTCATCAGACCTGCTGGCTCTGCTCGCGTCCATTGTCCTCATCTCACAGTGGTGCGGAGGCAACAACGGCACCAATGTACCTCCAAAATGAGCATCCGGGGAAACCTGGACCCGGCGTCTCCACGTCCCCAAACTACATCAGTACATCGTCGGTTTCGTTTTTTAACAAGCAACACAAAGCAAGACCTCCCCCGGGAGCCGGGTCAGTAGGTGATGGACCAGCATGGCTTCTTCATACCACCTCCCAGCAGAGGAAGCAGCTGTCATCATGTCCCATCCTCACAGGCCAAGACAGACAGACAGACGTTCACACAGATGTGTGGGACCCGTTTTACATACAGACGACTTTCACAGGCGGGACAACGTGACGTTGCGTCACCGCCGACACCAGGACTGGGACCGGGACCCGGGACCACTACCTGTAACGCAGACCCATGTGAACCGAGACGGCCAACCACCACCAAAAGACACGTCTACAGTTATGTAGCTTTGTGTCTGTCTGTCTGTCTGTCTGTCTGTCTGTGTGTGTGTGTTTGTGGGGGGGGGGTTGTTATGCCTCCCAACATTTTGCTCCCCGCAACACACACACACACACACACAGACACACACACACACACACACACACGTGATGATGGCCACTTATTTGGGGTTACAGGTCGGCGCTACGGCGACGCGCAAACTTTCCGGGAATATGGACAATTGGTATCTCTTATTACAGATGTGGAGACGGAGACATTAAAAGACATTAGTACAGATGTGGAGACAGAGACATTAAAAGACATTAGTACAGATGTGGAGACGCAGACATTAAAAGACATTATTACAGATGTGTAGATGGAGAAATTAAGACATTAGTACAGATGTGGAGACGGAGACATTAAAAGACATTAGTACAGATGTGGAGACGGAGACATTACAAGACATTAGTAAAGATGTGGAGACGGAGACATTAAGACATTAGTACAGATGTGGAGACAGAGACATTACAAGACATTTGTACAGATGTGGAGACGGAGACATTACAAGACATTAGTACAGATGTGGACACGGAAACATAAAGACATTATTACAGATGTGGACACGGAAACATAAAGACATTAGTACAGATGTGGAGACGGAGACATTAAAAGACATTAGTACAGATGTGGGGACTGAAACCCAGCATTGGAGACGTTATGGAGGTGGAGACTGAAATGTGTCCCCTCGCATTCCCTGCTGCACGCGCACGGACGCGCGCACACACAACACACAAACACACACACAACACAACACAACACACACACACACACACACACACACACACACGGCGAACTTCGCGCAGCGAGCCGGATCCAGCGAGACTCCGCTATGAGGCGGTTTCAGTTCACTAACTTTAACTCCCTTACCTTGTGGGTCCCGGGTCCCGGAGTCCCGGGTCCTGGAGTCCCGGGTCCTGGAGTCCGGCTCGGCGGTCCCCCCCCCCCCGTCCTGGGTCCTGTGTCTGCGGGGGTAAAGAGCCCGGAGTCCGGCGGTAGTCTCCCAGTGTCTCCCTGTGTCTCCCAGTCTCTCCCTGCGCGGCTCCGCCAGCCGCAGTTTTTTCCACAAGCTGGCCGCGGGGACGCGCGCGCTAAATAGAGGCTGGCCCGGAGAGCCGCGGGCACGCGCAATTTATAGTCCCTCTCTCTCTCTCTCTCCCTCTCTCTCTCTCTCTCTCTCTCTCTCTCTCTCTCTCTCTCTCGCTCTCTCTCTCTCCCGCTCTCTCGCCTCCCCCTGTCTCACGCTCTCTTTGTATCTCGGTCGCTCGGGGGG
>JAOPJH010000138.1:3401669-3412508 GCA_027122575.1 Merluccius polylepis | reverse complement strand
TATTCAACGTGGTTTCTGCTCATACAAATATGCAGACATATTTTAATCCCGGCTACAGTAGTTATATTTACCATACTCATTATTCCTTAGCCCGTGTGTGTATTAAAGTGATACATAAATTACAGTTATCAGCTAGTCCTTGTATTGTTAGTGGAAGTGAGAAGTTGGAAGTGTGCTTTACACGTGTTAAGTATGTAGCTTATGTATTATATTTTAAAATAGATTTTAATAAATTGTTTCAGTATATTTATTAATGGGATCTATCTGTTTTAGACACTGCATTTTCACGGTGTGTCCTGATCACACACACTTGCAACGTTATCCTCACAAGTACGCAACGCGGGGGGATACTTGCAAATGAGGAGCGTTGATTCACCCAGAAACCTGTCTGTGTGAATTCCTTTATTTTTGTTCACCGCAAGTGGGTTAACAATTCCTCTGCGCGCAGTGAATTTAAATTTCTATCTAACAAAATTGGAAATGCCAGGAATGACGTATGGTTAAATACTGAAGAATGGCATTTAACCTGAGTAGAAAAGTAATTATTCAAAAGGTAATGAAAGAAAAAATAGACTCTACAGAATGAGACCATGGGTTACGTATGAATTTAAATGTTTTGGCATAAAGCATATAGGTCAATACACATGGCCTGTGTCTAAGGTTATAAACCTATAATCTCCCTCATCCAACTCGCCCCAAACCATGACCGCGTTCCCCAGGACGAGCCACGGGGTTTGCCTGCTACCTACAGACACAAAAACCTTTTCATCCATGTCTGTTCACTACTAGCAGTGGAAACACCTGCTGATTCCTATACTACTCCTATAGCTACCCCCTAGCTAGCAGTTGGACATCCCACATGTGGTGCACAAGGTATGTGCACCACATGTGCGTGGAGGGCGGTCCCGGTTTGATTTGAGACCAGGTTTGATTCGAGACATCCTCTTGATGTTCCATGCCTTGAGAAGCTCAGCAACACCTGTTGGTCTGCTTCTCGACGATCTCCAAGTTACTTTTTTACCCATCGCCACCGGGACAGCTGCTGTGTTCGACCTGCTCGGCCCTCGACGAGACGCCACGCCACCTTAGAGCAGCCTGGACACCGGGTCATCGCTGCTGCCGCCTCTTGAATACATTTTCATATACATAATTTTTTGACGATTAGAATTCTGCCAGCGTATCTGCATTTGGGGGTCTTCCACTACTGTTGTCACTTTTCTTCATGCATGAATATTTATGCTTCACCAGGTACACTTGGGAACAAACTGTACTATGCAAAACAGCGTTTGCACCAGTCGTGTTTCTATCCAAGACTGTCGAGACAAAAAAATCATGATTTGACAGAAATTGAAGGCATGATTGATTGTTTTACTGCAGCTCATCCATGAGACATATCTTGCATCTCAGGTGGCAATCTGTATTATTCACCAACCTGAATAAATAATGTTGCTTAGCAATGCATAAGCGAGAACATTTCACAGCCGGTGTGCTGTGGACATACATGTGTGGCAAGGGGTGTGTAAAGGGGTAACACTCTGTTCACTGACACCGTGAATACCGCTCAGTCGTATCCCGTTTAACTCTTCCAAGATGTTTAAGTCTGCCACCATCAGTACGGTGGCCAAGTAATCCCACTGTAACCTGCCTGAATGGCCAGAGCAGCATTAACGCTTTCCCCAGGCATCCTGAAGAGCTTCGAGTGGTTTGCCATTAACAGCCATATCCCAGACACATTGAGATCCATTCTCCTTAGTGCCATAGCGGTACAGCAGATCTGCAGAGGAAGTGATCCCTGTTAAGCCCCACTCTGAGCTCAGTGTTGTGGTACATATGTACGCAAGGATTCCCTTCATTGATTGCAGCACTTGCATTTAACTCAATCACCTCCTCTAAAGTTGGCACCATGCTGAGTTTACAAGGGTCTAAACACAGTGGCTCGTACAACGGCACAATGTTAGGGCAAGAGAGGCCTCTGGTAGAGAAGATAGGCTGAGATGTTACCCACTCCGACACTAACCCCAATCACATTAGCTTCTCCACGGCTGGAGCTGCTGTGGTGCTGCTAAGCACACTTTCCTACTCCCTGTTCAGACATGAATGTGTGGCCAGACAAACATCTGGCACCATCACTAGGTTTGCTGATGATGACACCGCCACGAAACACTAATAATGGCAAGATGGCCCACAAGGAGCAGATGAAAGACCTGGCAGAATTGTGTCCAGACAACAAAATGTCCCCCTACATGTGAGCAAGACGAAAGAGATGATTGTCCATTTCAGGAAGTAGAGGAGCAATCACACCTCTATCACACAGCACTAGGGGACTAGGGCAGTGCACATGGTAAGGAGCTTCAGGTTCCTCTGGGTCCATTTCACTGATGAAATAAGTGGACCTCTAACACCACCAACACAATAAAGATGTTGAGGTGTTGAATGTGGAAGCACCTTTCTGTTCCCGTCAGCCTTTACAGAGGCACCATCAATGTTATATCCACCTACAAAAAGCAGTCTGATCCCAGCAGGCCATGAGAAAACTCAATTTAATCTAATAATGTACCGTTAATTAAGAATGTGTCCCTCTTATGATTCTCTTTCATATACCGTCATCACTAACCTACTTGCAAGTCTGTATTCCTTTGACATTAAACTCTATCCACTAGTACAATGGGTGCTTTTTTTTTTTTTTTATAGAATAGAGTTGGGTCATAATTTGGGTCATTGCACACTGCATCAATTTACATGTTAACAAAATGTAATGGGAATTTCAGATGTGTAGTTTATTGTCTATTAAAGCATCCCATTAGCTGAAAACACTGTCGTCAGCTAGCTTCCTGGGAGTCTGCATTACACACAAGACAATAACAGGTCCTGCAACTAACTTTACGGATGATATTCGGCTCTGTAAATTAAGCGAGTTTCATATTGGAAATGGGAACAAGGGATGGCCATTAGACGCATGCAAGACGCCCGCAATGCAGTTGGAGATTTATTCCACATGTATATCAAAATAGTTGTAGATGAGAGCTGATTGTTATTATAAAGCCAAATAAATGCTTGTACATATATGGCACCTCTTTATCTAAAATGGTGCCCAGCTGCAGTCAATTAGTCACTGTAATACACCCAGCGTCCCATCAATCTTTCAGTACAGCGTCACCATGTGTGTGTTTCTGAAAACAGTCTTAACAAATTAGCCTAATCTCCCGCAAACAAACATCAATTCACGAGACTCAATTCACGTCAGCTGAGAAAACACACACACACACACACACACACGCGGGCACAATATAAATAAACTAGTATGTGTTGCCGGGGAGTCATTATGACGCTGCGCCACGCTGGGATGTCACTTGCCTCACTGAGGGGCCCCGCACTCCCCCTCCCACTACAAAGTGCGGTCCCACTGTGTGCTTAATGTTCAGCCACAGGCCACTCAGCTGTTCCTAGCCCAGCCTTTGATGGCCTACTTTTCATCCAGGGAGAGGAACCTGGAAACAAATGCTTCGCTTCTTCGTCTCTTCGTTTCACACTGTTCACACTCGCTCAGCGCTCACCAACTGAAAAAAATGCTTTCGGAAAAGACGGGCACTTCGCAAAAAACGAAAACGACCAACAGTTCTGGCTTAATAATGACGTTGTAGAGAAAGCTCAACGTGACAGAAGCGCCTGGAGCCGCGTTGAACAGCTGTGCTCTTGTCGTCACGCCAACAGGATGTACGCATCAGGTAATGCTGGAGCATTACAGCTCGTTCTGAGCATAATATTCTCCAAACTTTCATTGCACGGCATTGACAATACATGTCACCTCCATATTAGTATCACGATGAAAAGACATACGAGTTTGCTTCCTAAAGACACTTTGTTACTTATGAATTAGATATTTAGTGAATTCGAATTCTGGTAACTTTCTGCTGTGTATATTGAAACTGTGGGTCGATGACTAATAAATGATGATCTATATGTAAGGATAAAATCACGACGAGGTGTCCCGCTATTGCCAAATAATGTACGACCTGGTGGTGGTGCCTCGGCCGACGCTAGGCAGAGGTCGCTTACCACCGCCGAAGTTTATCAACGTGGTTTATCCCGCTTACTTTCATCTATGTTGTTCTTTTATCGACTTAATCAGCTGAAATTAATATATTTTTCCACGGCGCTTTGAGAATATCGTTTTAGCATCGTCATGGAAACACCTGGTCGATAGTTGTATTTGACCGTTAATGTCGGACTTGTAGCGCATTGATTCTGAAATATTAAAAAGGCAGAGCCGGCCCGTTATTGTTAAAAATAACACACACCCTCAGAGCACTATCGACTAATCATGATCAAGTATTGAACAATCCTGTGGTACGAACTGAAATATTAATCCCTCGATCTGCCCATTGTCATCAGAATGGTCTAGTTATACTGCACGCTGAACTTGAAACAAAGGGCTTACCTCAACCAACCCCTGACTTGGCCATACTAGTACAGAACATGGGGAGTGGAAAGAGCTCTGTGGTGCATTTAGAGGATTAGTGAAACATCACAAAGCACTAGACCACTAATCACTTCAGTTCACCAGGGTCGCATGAGGCACATGCTTGTGGATCTGCACTGCATGGGATGAGCTCAGAACATCCCCTGTACATGTGCTTTAAACACTTAAAAATTATACACTGGCCCGAATAATTTATGACCAGGACACACACACACAAACACACCCTTGTAAGAGTCAACACATCTTTAAAATGTTCTACATTAACTAACTAGAAATGCCCCTTAAAGCACCTGCTAAAATGTTAACTTGCACAGATTTCCACTCGATTATGAAGAACATGCTTTTAGACTAGCCGAGTAACATGTTGATGACTGAGTGGTTCCACATTTCGGCCGCCAGAAGTGCTATATTTAGAGGGCGTGTTTGCATTGATTGACAGGCTGCTCTGGTCATGACCTTTTCTCCCCAGCTCCGCCCCCCTGGTTCCACAAATGACAAATCACATTGTTTGTGTCATGGACAGCTCTGCTAGAACACAGGCAACCCGATGAAAAATTAAACAGTCATTCTACATGTTTAACTGAGAGAAGTGCACCAAAAGTATTTAAATTCAGCAGAGCCATTGGCACTGGTACATTAATGAGAGGGATAGCTGTTGGAATTGACCCACATGGATCCCTCAAATGTCCCATGGGTCCAATTCATGTCCACTGTTGGCTATTAATCCAAACAGGTTCCTACCAACACAGATTTTAAATAGCACTCCGAGAGACTGGGCAGCTTTTTCTAGCTGCATATCACATCCATGGCATTTTTCCATACACATGTGCTGGCTTGGTTTGACTCGGTGCGTCAGCCCAGCACGGCGGGGATTTGCATCTCTATTAGGGCTTCCCGCTTGAAGGTGCGTCTTTAACTGATGACGTGCTCAACTTGAGTCTGGTCCAGAAAAACAGCACCAGTGGGTTGGGTTGACTTACTTCTCCTATAAGATGCAAGGAGTTTAGGAATGTATCGTATCTGTCCTGAGAGTTGCCAAAAGGAAGTAGAAAGCAGAATCATCCACTTAAAAGTCAGTTCAGAAAGATTAAATAAACAAAAAAGCACAAATGAAATGCTCAAATTCATTTGTGAATTTGACCTCCGTCTGGACGTGCACAAGGAATTTTAGCACAAAGTTTAGTTTTAGGGTTGGGGTTGGGGTTTCCAATTAGGGTTAGGGTGTCCTATTAGGGTTAGGGTGTCCTATTAGGGTTAGGGTTTCCAATTAGGGTTAGGGTGTCCTATTAGGGTTAGGGTTTCCAATTAGGGTTAGGTTTAGGGTTTCCAATTAGGGTTAGGTTGGAGGGTTTTCCAATTAGGGTTAGGGTTTCCAATTAGGGTTAGATTTAGGGTTTCCTATTAGGGTTAGGGGTAATAACCAAGATTAGCCATTCTTGAATAACTTTTGTTCTGAAGGTCATAGAGATTTGTTAGTTGGCTCCATCCCCACTAATTCGGGGACGCCCGTTCCAACGGATCCAAACACGACGTTTCTACGTTAACCGGAAGTACCAGAAACCACCTCCGTACGGCTGTATCTCCAGAACAGAAAGTCACAAAGACTCAGGACCAGGACTGGCGTGTTCAGCATCCCCATAAACCACCAGACGGACATCGGTTCTGTTTCTTTGCGACCTTCAGAAAAAAAGTTATTAAAGAAAAACTATTAGGGTTAGAGTTTCATATTAGGGTTAGTGTTAGGGTTTCATATTAGCACACAGCCTCCAAGCTGGCACACCTTCCCGGAAGCGAGCACACATCCTCAACGCTAACAGATATCCTCAATGCTCACGCATCCTCAAAGCTATCACACATCCTCAATGCTCACACATCCCTGGAAGCTGGCACACATTAAAGCTAACCCACATCTATGGATGTTAGTCCTGAAATATTCATTGCCCAGAAAAGGAGGACTCTCATCAAAATCAAATGAAAGTAATTAATTTCCAAAGCACCTTCAGAGAGGTGGACATGTAATTGATTGAAATGTGGCCAGGACTACAATATTGAACGCTGGCCAAGATTTCGCCCACAGTAATTACCTGTTGTCATTATTCAGACATGGTATCTGACATATTTGACATGTGGAAAAGGTTTAAGCAGGGGCCGCAGACAATAGTTTGTATGAATTGCAATCTTTTCTTTTGTGTTTGTGCTGTAATTGAATATGCATCCCATTATTGTGAAAGCATTGTTGAGTTTTAATAAAACATTTGCTCTGGTCTTACGGAAAAGCCTCTTAAAAGTCTGTGGGCTTCAAGTTCTTTTCCTGAGGATTTAATACCAACAGTGAAGCACAAATGGGCTTCATATCATGCAAATATCCTGCAATTCATATAGGCTCTGGAGCAGTAATGAGCCAAGTCGACGCGTTAATCTGCATACCGATTATCTCAGTGATATCAACGTAATCATATGGACATTGTAGCTGGCATGAGAAAGCCATGATTCATGTTTAGAGTGGTAATGGCTGCACACAGACGTCCCTTGTTTAAATCACCCTTGGATTAATCCATACAACTTCAAGAGATTAATGTGTGCATAAAGGTGTGCTTCTGGAGGTGTTATACGAGGATACAAACACATTTACACGTTTTATTTGGGCCGTAGAGACTAGTATATACATTAATAGTGTATAAAGCATGATGGAGCATTGGCAATCCATCTTTCGTACAATTTTGGTTATTTGGCTTGAATATGGTTTCATTATAGCTCATAAAAAGGAATGAAAAAGTGTCATTCATTTTATTTTTCCCGTTCTTGATTTCTCAAGGTAGGATATTGACTGCCCCAACAGATGCTCTTCATTAAACTGCTAGCTTGAGGCTATGGCGTGCTGAGAAACAAGCTCATTTCACTCACTGGGTACGCAAGAAAGGGACTATTTAGAGCACATAAAAGACAGCAGACTGGGTTAGGACTGTTGTCCCGTTTCATTGATACCATTACTTATTTCAAGAACGGTAACCAACACAAAATGCTACGCAATCGCAACACATTTTTTGACATATTATCTACTTATGTAGGTGGGTGATGGTTTATCGGCATCTCTGACTTATTCAACTTCAGCACAAATGGCAGTTGATGTTAGTTTCTAACATGGTCTCTAATTAGGCTGTCCGCCTCTTTTGACAAGCTCTTATCTGGAGAATAATTTGAGATTGAGTGACCGAAGTGCTTACTGGAATCAAGTACCAGCAAAGGTCAATTTATATTTCAAAGTCATGAAATTAAAAGTAATTTTTTCCACCATGTAAGCTGCATTTCTACCTAACCTAACATTTAAAGTTAAAAACATTTTTACATACAAATCTAAAATAACTTCCTCTACAACAGAATTGATTTGGTATTGCTACATTGCTTTGTAGAACACTCGATTCGGATTGGTCAATTACGCCAGTCTATCATCTGTTATTTCTGATTAACAGACCGCTGCTATGAATAACAGACCGCTTTTTTTCAATCAATATAATATAATGTACAGCAAGCCAGTCATTATTGCCTGCATTATTATAGTAACACGCTGTCAGGGTTTATTTCGCAATACATTATTTATTCGCTATACATTATCGCTTATGTGACCACTAGTGGAATAAACAAAGAACACAAAAGCTATCGGTTCAGTTCTTTGCAGCAAGCAACTATCAAACCGTTGAAACTGGCAGGTATCCCAGTTAACAATGATGGGAATTTCAAGTGATGACAGGTGGGATCACACAATTATAATTACCTTCTTCAATACTGACGTCTTTTAAATTAGTTAACTGCCGCCACACGCCACATTAAAGATTAGATATCAGGACTTGCAGTTCATCCTACATGAAGATGCGTTGAGCGAAAGGGCGCCCAGATCCCTGAACGGTGGCTGGTTAAACATTCTCAATGAATCCAATGACAGACTGAACCCTAACCAGAGCAGTTTCCCACATTCATTAAGTTGAACATCCTGATGCAACGTTCTGCCCGTAGTTTCAAACACTACCAGGAAGCAAACCATAAAAAATACCAATCTTCTACTTTCTTCTCTTGGCAGCAAAGAATATAAACCCTGACGGCTGCTAACCTTGCCTCTAAAATCTTAATATACAAAAATAATCATCCACACAGTATTCACATTTTTTACAAAGCGAGGCTGGCAGACGCCGGCGAATATTACCCCTTCTTTACAGCAAAGAGCACAAAGAAAGAGAATAAAAGCGAATAGGATTATAACCACCAGTTCTGAACGGGAGCTCAGGGAGCGCGTGGAGAGCCTGGTTCCGCTCGCTCAGGCTGCGCACGGCGCGTTCGGCCTCAGCTACTCTGTGGCGCTGCACCTAATGGGAAGCTAATGACCGGAGCGCCGCGGCGAGTAAATGAGTGGTTTCCAACACGGCTCTCCGACTCCTCTCCAACAGAGGGGGATTTCTCCAGTGGCGCCTTCAGCGCAGATGGAAATCACATTCAAGTGTGACCTAAAAAAACCAAACCAAATCGAAGCACTCAAACTATGCGGGTGTTAAAGGACAACGCTGGGGTGATGGTGGGCATTTCCTTATTTATTTATTTTTTTTGAATCCTGATTTCTTCTGAGGTATTGTAGATATTTTCCATCTCACGTTGCTAGATGCTGAACTTTGGTGCCATGGCTTCTCTTGCCTTTTAAATGATCATACTTTAATGATAAAGCATCTTCATGTTAACGGCTGACACCATTAACATGACATAGTTTATGATTATGTAGCATACATCTATACATGTTTATCACATAGTGCAATACCATAATTGTCATTGCTGCAGTAAAGGAGGAACATTTTCTTTTAATCTGTTTAATTTGGATAGCCTAATTAGGTAATGCTGGCACATACGTTTATGAATGGAGATGTATTTTTTTTCACGTACACCAAAAAGTAAATTATCTGTATTAAGGTTGTGAAGGTCAATGAACACATCAATATTTGATTGTAAAATATTAGGTCATAAAAAAAATAAAAAATAAAAGCCATACGAGTGACTACGAATCACATCCCATTTTTCAAGGAACACGACGAATGAGGAGGCATTATAAAGAACTGACTAGTGCACAGAAAAACCTGTCGCTACACCTCAGACTGAGATGACTTGGCTCTCGAAGGCCTCTTCTGGCTCCTGGTCTCCCAGGCTGTAGTTAGGGCTGGCGATCAAGAAAATCGCCTCTGTGCATTGCGTATTAAGAGCATGGTAGTAAGTGAGCATGTGCGTTTGTAAATGATACGAATCGTACATGCCAATGCGCAGGTACACAACGAAACTAAGAATAATTTTCACATTCCTCTTAAAGGCCCCGTGATAGAAATCTTGTAAAATAATGTTGCAGTCATATGAAAAGTTGCCCTCGCCACACAACTTTGTGCAGCCGTCAAAATCACTCAGAAGTGTGGAGCACAGTTCTCCAGGAGACAATGGCTGGCTGGCTGGGGGGGGACTTTTCTTAAAGGGCCCCTATTTGGCCACCAGGTGTGAGTGTGATTAGCCATTACAAGCCGTTTCAAAATTGTCATGCGACTACCCTCTAGTGACATCACAAGTGGGAGTGTCCACCCAGACGTATGATGACGAGATCAGTCTAGCAGCCTACCCAGTGGACTGTACCAACTGGTAGGCTTATCTATCCATCATACATCTGGTTGGACATTCCCACTTGTGATGTCACTAGAGGGTAGTCACATGACAATTTTGAAATGGCTTGTAATGGCTAATCACACTCACACCTGGTGTTAAAATAGGGGCCTTTTAAGAGAAAGTGTAGCAAGGCCATGCGTTCATTGTGTAAGAGGCATCTAATGAACCCAAAGATTGACAGAGTGAGGGTTACTCATCACGTAACCCCAATGTAGCTTAAAGGGCCCCTATTTTACCACCAGGTGTGATGTTGATTAGCCATCACAAGCCAGTCAAAATCGACCCCCTAGTGACATCACAAGTGCGAGTGTTCATCCAGATGTATGATGGACAAATCATCCATCCATCATACATCTGGGTGATCATCCCAGCCACATCGTGTGAGGTCACTAGAGGGTCGATGTTGACTGGCTACTCAACATCACACCTGGTGGTAAAATAGGGGCCCTTTAAAAAAAGAAATGTGTAAACTGAAAAGATTGGGGTTATGATAATAACCCTCACTGTGTCAATCTTTGGGTTTGTCTGATATCTCTTACACAGCTTGGTACTGGAAATTTGAAATAGAGAAGGACTATTATTCTAAAAAAAAGAACATTTAACTAGTACACACACACACACACACACACACACACACACACACACACACACACACACACACACACACACACACACAC
>JAOPJH010000138.1:3245403-3260797 GCA_027122575.1 Merluccius polylepis | reverse complement strand
TATACACACACACACACACAGAGCAAGAGCGAGAAATAGGCATAGAGAAGTATTTTGACATGACCACCTTACCACCTTATCCTTAAAGGTAATTTAGAGTGATCTTGTATGACTCATGTGTTCATTAGAAGGAGATCACACACCCGGTCCTGATGGTACGATGCATTATTTGGTCTTCTCTGTATTCCACTGGTACACTACCAGATTTATGAAAGTGTGAATTGATTGTCCTTGGCCATGTGATGGCCAATTACAATCACATCTGGCATCACATCTCATCAGAGTGAGAGTGAATACTGCTCTAACTGTTCTGCCGCCTATATTGCTAAACATGATGCTAATTTCACCCCTCATTATGAATGAATAGTATCTGCTGTTGTGTTGATGTATATACAGGCCCATTACCACATCTAAAATGGCCCACTTATTTTCTAATATTTGAAATACCCTATTCACCAATGACATCGTTGGTCATGGTCTGCTGATTCATATCCGTGTATGATTATTATTATTATTGCTATATATTGCCGCTTTTAGAAATATGTTTTAAACTTCCTAAAAGTTTTCCTAAGGAAATTATTAAAAGAAAATCATTGATCAGGTTCTGATCTGAGGCGATCTGGCTCCAGTTATAAAAATCACACAAATCCATGTAGATTTGTACATTTACAGTAGCATATGATTTATTCCTTTTCATAATGCAGTGACAAATATTATGCTACAATGTCTGACTAATACCCGGCATACTTATTTCCTTAAAGAATTGCTGGAAAACGTGTATTAAACATGTCAGATTAAACTGTGATGAAGCATGAATTTCACAACCTGCACTGACCATAGCCACATGCATATACACATTTTATTATGGTATAAATATTCATCACACAGACTTTGTGCTGAGCTAAGTCTATTCACGACACTATTTATGAGAGAGTGTGGCCATCTTGTTAAATAGAAAATTGAATTAGAAACAAATAGGAAACTTCTTTTTTTTTTTTGCTACGGCAAAACTTTTGGTACAACACTTCATTGGCTTGTTGTAATAAAATAAAAAAACAGCAGCATTTGTATTTCCCTAAGGGGCCTTTATTTCACACGGTAGAATAATGTCCACTCAGCAGTTATGCCAGCACGCGCCAACATGGCTGTTCAGATGCTAACTGCAAACCATTTCGACTCGGTCAATCAACTGTGGTCATATAGGGCCGGAAAATAAACACTTTCACTTTCAGTTTCTTTGAACGCAAGTGTCACATTTCTATTGCCATTACCATTTCCATATGTTTCCTTACCGTTTCATATGTCATATGTCATATGTCCATATTTAAGCGTTAACGTTAAAGCATCGTAAAATCCCAAATGTCAGTCTCAACATTAGTTTTGGGGCGAATGCTAAGGTTTGTGGTATTTTAAAAGCAGTTCAGAGCCTCCTAATTTGAGTCCTATTCTGAGGCTGTGAAGAAGCCTTGTTAAATGTCATTGTGTGACCTGAATTGAGAAGAGGATTGGCCGAGGTGATGCATCACCAGATAGCACCTCAGTAAGCCATGCCAACGGATACCAAGGCACTGAGTTACTGAATGTAGATTGATTGTCCATGATTAACATTTTCATTTCCTAAAGAAACCCAACATCATTACATTATCCCAGCATTACAAGTTTGGAGATTGATTTTACAGCTTTGAACTGAAAATCAAATGACTGGATGATGACAGCTACCTTGTAAATTGTTAAAATAAATAGTGAATTATTTTAATTCAATGACACTAAACACATTACTAATTGCTATTACATTACTGTGGCTGACACTGCAGCTAACTGCTGACACAGTATGACCACTTCATTGCATTGCCATCAATGCAAATCCTCTGTAATGTTAATCTCTTGATGAACAATGTATTAATAGCACTACTTACTTAATAACTTAGTTAGTTACTTAGCTTAGTAATAGTAGGCTATTCAAAGCATTTTCCGCCAGACAGACAGACAAATAAACAGAAAACAAAATAGACAGACAAATTTCAACAGGGACACAGTGTGGGACAAAGTCTTTGAGATGTGTGTTGAGGCCAAACCCAGCAGCAGTCCAAGGAATGGTTCTCCCATTGTTGGATCTGTATGTTTCACTCACTGCTAATTGTTTGCAGAACTCAGCATGAGGTTTCCCTCATCGTAACTGGATGTACTGTACTTTACTTTAAACAACACTGTAGCTGCGTTGTGTGTAAATGTTTGTTTGTTGGGTAAAGATCATCTCGCCTGGGAATACATGTCATTTGGCGGAGGTGCACATGTAATTGAGTTGGACAGGGAGACACTGAGAGCAAAGTGTATACACATACACTGAATATTGATGGTCTGGGTTTAACAATACAATGCAGTTTTACAATACAGAGTCATTTTTCTTCGGGGTTACAGTTTTACACCGTAACCCCCGGAGAAACATGCCTGTCGATGGAGGGTTTTAAATGTATGATTCTGCATAAAATATTGATCTCCTGGAATCAAGGCTGTAGCGAGATGCATATAATTAATTATAATGAGCATAAACAAACACTGTCAATGGAAAACACAGATGAACAGGGGCCAATGAAGAGCGCCTAATTAGACGAGAGCAAGAGAAACAGAGCAAGATTACCATCTAATTATCCCGCGCAAAGTAAGCCATCAATCCACATTAAATTGGAAAAATATGCAATGCATGGATGGAGTCGATATGCACAGCGAAAAAAAAAAGTTTGCTTGAAATTTGTTCAACAGACACATCATGGAGTTAGGGAAGTTTGATTTGATTTCACCAAATTCACGTTTAATCTGCAAGCAGGAGGGAAAGTAAGATTCGGATGATGGTCCTGTCTAGCTAGAGCACAATATATGAACACGGCCAGGGATCTGGGGTTCAATTCCCACTGGGCCACCCATGCTAAGGTATGTGTGTATGGCAGATAAAAACATCCGTCAAATAATTGCTTACAAGGTTTTATGTTTTTTACTGCATATGTGTCTCTCAACACTGGCAACAGTAGTAGTCGTAGTACAGTGAATAATAACCATTGTGTAGCCACAATGTAAAAGAAAAACTGCTTTAGGGGAAACCTGTTCATATTTACTTGAATGCCTTGAAATAACATCATCAACATCAACACCTGAAGAGAAAGGTCTGTCACAGTCAAGCAGCATTTCCGAGTTCTGTCATTCATTGGTATCTTACATGTTAAAGCAAAACCTCGAGATCTTTCTTTATGTGTTGATTCTGTTGAAGCACGTGAAAGCAATTGTGTACATACAACGTTCTCAGCCGCTTATTTAAAATTGATAGAAAGTCATAACATCATTACAACACAATCAGATATAGATGTCTACGGACGCACATTAATTGACCCAACTGAATTAATTGAATTGTACTGTGGATCCAGTTTGAACGTTTCATTTTCTTGACCTGTCTCGATGAAGAATGGATGAAATTCAAGCGAACACTGACTGTTACAAAGGACTCACTTTTGTGATAATATTGGAACGGAGACCGTCCGTATTGATTGATTGATGTTGTAGTTGAATGTCTGGACACATTCTCCTGTTTTGTGTTGAACTTGTATATATCCACTGTGGTTATCGGTCAATTAAATGAAAATCTAATGAAATTTGGACTGTCTTTATCTTGTCCGTTTGATACACGCAGTTGTGGGAAGATTGTTGTGAAAGTTAAATGTGCTACAGCTCTGTCTGTGATTGGCTTGAACATCCCCTGAAGTCTGCAACCTGGACTCCACCCTCTCATTCCAGTGCCACATCAAATCCATCACTCAATCTGCACTCAAAAACATCTCCAGACTTCGGCCATCACTCTCACTCTGTGGCAGAGACCTTCATCCATGCCTTCATCCCCTCCTCTCTGGATGACTGCAACGGTGTCCTGTCCAGGGTACCCAGCAAAGCCCTGGACAGGTTCCAGCATGTGCAGAACTGAGCTGCCAGGGTTCCCACCCGCACCAAGCCCTGGAAGTACATCATCCCCATCCTCATCCACCTTTACTGGCTCCCAGTCAAGTCCCGCATCTCTCAACTCCTACAAAATCAAAATTGCTTCAGCCGACCAGAAAAAGCCTTTCAACTGGTCCAGCCTCAAGGTAGAAAACAGCAAAGCTCTACGGGAGTATTCATTGTTTTTAAGAGGTTGTCATAATGCCATGCTTTGCCATTGATGAAACCAAAAGACATGAACACTCACACTCACATGCAAATGGTCATCTCAAAACTGCCCGACACGCTCCATGAGAAGTGGAGAGATACTGCCGTACACATACCGTGAGTGCACCAGTCGCAGGGCCAAATTCAAGCAGTTTGTTGATTTCATCGAAAGAGAAGAAAGCATTGCAAATTACCCCCTCTTCGGCAACATTCAAGAGAGGGGAAGGTAAATAACTCCAAGGTTAGTAGCCTTAAACCAAGGCATGCATACACCAATGCCGCAATAGCATCGCAACAGATTGTAACCCCAGTCTTGACAAGCAACACAGCCTCTACCAAGGTGCGTCTGTATTGCATACAGACCATGCTACAGAGGTTTGCAAAGATCTAAGCAAGAAAAACCACGATGAATAGGTTGAGTTCTAGCAAATGGTATATGATTTGGCTGTGCTAACAAAAGGGCATTGTGGCCCCTATTCATACTGGGACCGGTGACAAGCAGATGCTGGCAATTATCCCTGTGTGAGTGAAGCTTTCAAACAGTGACTCAAGTGTACCAACCTACACCTTCCTTGACCCGGGGAACTCTGCAACCTTTTGCACAGAATATCTTCAAAGTGTACAATGTATTGTCCTGATAGCCAGCAATTCAAATCTCAGCGAGGCCAATACACAGTGCTATTGTATAGCCAAACACATAAACCAAACACTGAACCAAAGAAACAAAACTATGCACACACAAGCTTTTTTTCTTTAGTGTTAACTCTCCAGACTGACCTCAGGTTCACTTGTTTATTACGTTGTATTATCAGAATGAACTCCGTTATCTCCATCCTGTCTTCAACCGTCAAACCTAAGTGAATTACTGATAGAGTTCTCCACAATAAAAGACAGCTGAGGGCCAAGGGAGAAAAATACCTCAAATCCTATTGAAGACATTAGGACAAGAAAAGAACAAGAACATGAGCATGAACAACGGTCTAGGAGTCTGAAGCTTAGAAGAAGACAACTATATTGCATTGTCCAGTGTATACCCAAGATGAGATCCTGGTCACCAAGCAGCATATTCCTACCCAAGAGTTGGTAAACAAATGGGATTACCCAAGAGAGGTGAAGTTGTCTCAGATCAATGCAGAGATCGGACTACTAATAGGAATCAATTTGCCGAAACTGATGCAGGGCTGGAAAGTCATTAACAGTCAGGGCAGTGGGCCCTATGCCGTTAAAACAAGACTTGGGTGGGTGGTGAATGGTTTACTGCATGGTGGCAGCAGCATTGAAGACGATTCAAAGCACATCTTCAGTGGTGAACCTGCAGAGACTTCTGGTGCAGCAGTACCATCATAACTTTCCTGAAAAAGATCATGAAGAGCAACCACAGCTGTCTGTGGAGGACAAAAGGTTCCTACAGATGATGTCTAGCTCTGCTCAGAGATGAAGGATGGGCCACCACCAGCTCCAACTTCCATTTAAGAAAAGGGAAACCTTAACGCCGACCAATTGTCACCTTGCAGAACAACGAGTGCTCTCATTGAAGAGAAAGTCACTGAAGCAAGGACACAACTTTCCACAAAGAATACAGTGATTTCCTAGAGAACATGATTGAAAAGGGACGAGCAAAAGCTGTGCCAGAACACCGACTAGTGCAAGAAAAGGGGAAGGAGTGGTACACAGCGCATCATGGTGTATGCCATCCCAAGAAAAAAAACTCTGTGTTGCATTTGATTGTTCCAAGGTACATTCCTGAATGATCAGCTTATCCAACAATCAAACCTCACCTCATTCGCTTTCGACCAGAGCCAGCGGCTATCACCGCTGACACAGCAGGAATGTTTCACCAAGTGACTCAAACTTCCTTCGATCCCTGTGGTGGTCCAAAGGTGATGTCTATGAAACTCTGGCTGAATACAAGATGACTGTGCACCTATTCAGGGCGACCTCCTCATCCAGTTGTGCCAGTTAGACGCTTGCATCACAGCTATCGTTTATTTCACACACAATGTCACATACAATGTGACAAGTTGAAGCAAGCGAAAGCAATCGTGTACATAACTGTTGTCTGCAACAACATTCTCAGTGGCTTATTTGAAATTGATTAAAAAGCCATAACAGTACATTTAGAAAGCACTAAGACTAGACAGAACGTGTTGCTCAGCCCACCCTGGAGATTATAAATGTGAACATAGTGCACTTGCCTCTATTGTACTATAAAAAAGGCAACTCTGGTGTATGCCACTATATTTAGTTATTACACTACATTTACTTATTTTGTGTTTGGAGTGATTACCGATTTCAGTAAGAACACACAGAACATTTGGGCTGGTAGTCAAACACCCTAATTACTAGACTATCCTCTCACTATAAAACATGTGCTATATAGTTATGTATGTTATGTATCAACAAAACAATTGGCAGTAAACCAGCAGGATTGGCAGTAAACCAGGACCATTTTACCAGGAAGCATTTACGACCTTTAGCTGATATGGTTTCTAACTGAAGGGCCAAGTCCAGGCGCCGGTTCTGTATTCTGATTCATCGCGTCCAATCTCAAAATTAGCATAGGAGTAACAGGGTGTACCAGAAACACATTGTATTTCTATCAAGGCATGTTGTGACTACAGGCTATAAGGCTTCTACTATACTTTTGGTTTATCAGAAAAGTCTTGATCTTGGTAGCTACGGTTTGCTCTCCTCCCTGCTGGATAGTAATGTCTCACTCCTTCCTACACCCGGGGGGGCAGGTTTAGGCAGCAATCCACCTTGTTAAGGTGTCCTTGGCTAAATGAGTGAACCTCTAACGTTGCAAGGTGGAGCAGCTCTAATCCGCCCGGCCCGCTTTTGTGAAGACGGGTTGAAACAAAGCCTGCTGGGATCAATTAAAAAAGTCAGAACTTCCTGTTGAGTTTTCTGAACACAAAGTTATGTATTGTTTCTGACTGGTAAAACATTTCACATGAAATGTGCTCACGTGGGTTTCCAACAAAACAATAAAATCAAGATGGATGGACGGATTGGCTAGATACTTTGTTGATTACAGAAGGGGATGCACACACATGAGCACAAGTCCAGCACAAGTCCAGTACACCACCCTGCCTGATGCCCATTGGTTAGTCTCCAGCCCCCCTGCAAACTGTAAACTCAATTGATGGAACGATGGCGTATCTGGGGTTACCTTCACCAGGCGATAGTGGCATTAAGCCATTTGTTACGTGCTCCACTGACACACCCCCTGCAGTGCAGCGTACCATAAGGCCCGGACCCCCCACCCTGTCCACCAGGTGGACCGGCCGTCCACTTCCTCTGAGACCCCCACCTCCACTTCCTCTGAGACCCCCACAGCCGCCGGCCACACATTTCACTGTGGTTGAACTCGTGATCCTCATGGATGCCATCTGGGAGAGTGAGGGAAAAAGGGCGAGAGGACAAGGAGAGGGAGAAAATGGTGGCGGTTCCCCAGCTAATATCGGTGGCATCGTGAGAGGCTAGCCCATCGCTAGGCTAGCCACTCATGCTGGCCCCCAGCCCTGCAGCCAGTCTGATTGATGCGTTGAGAATTACATTCTGTCACTTTAGGCCCCAGCAGGGTAACACCCTCCAGTTTCTTTCTCCGAGGCCAAGACAGGGGTCTGGCCCCGTGGTATTTGGAGAATGAGTACGGGGTCATATCCGCGCACGTTCTGCCTGCCATGCATGGCTGCAGAATCACTGAGCGCTTGACATGTGCTGAACACTGTAGTTTGCAGATGTATGCCGGTTTTGCGGCTTCTTTCTTTTTACTTTGCTTCACTACCCTTCAAGAGAGCATTATATAGTCCACAGTTCACACACATGCCAGGAGAACTGAAATGCAGTCAATCAAGTGGAATTACCGATATCTTAATACTACGTGAGTATTATTTTAGCTATGATGTATCTGAAGAGTATGTTGTTAGTATTTATTCTTATGTTCCCAGATTCTTTTCTAAATCACACTTTGTGTCTTGTCATTTGTTTATTTTCCCTGCAATAAATTATAAATTAAAAAAAAGTATGGTTTATAGGCCATCTGGAAATCACCGAGCACTAGTGAGCAAATGTTTGGATTTAATTATCATCGCCGTCCAAGTGCAGCTGGTGGCTGGATAAAAAGTACACAGCCAGAAAGGTAGTGAGCACGTATTGGCCTGTACAGTATTCCTATATAGTTGCACATTGTGTGTTGGTCTCTATTAAACCAGTCTGTCTTACACAATGCAGTCTGCCGAGTGCCGACGAGGCCACATATTTCCCTGCACCACATCTCTTGTGGGAATCTGTGGCCTTTGACTTGACCAATTGCCCTGTTATAAAAATAATAGTCCATAGCCCAGCGTTAAAGAAAGATGCACTTTGTGTGTCTGTTGGGTGGATAGGAACTTTATTCTGACCCAGATTGCCTACACTGCTTCACATGTCTGAGAAATCCTGTCAATTTCTATCTATACACGCGTCGTTTTGAATGCATGTGACAGCACGTGCAATGTCACAGGTTGCATGTATTATACATGTATAGAAATGTGTGTGTTTGTGTGTGTGTGTCGATGTGCACGTGTGCGCGGCGGTGCATTTGCTTCAACAGGTCCTCTGAGCAGATTTTTTTTCCCCCTGCAAACCTCATCACTTCCAGAAGCAATCTTTTCATCCCATGCCGAGTGTGAACAAGTGATTGCTTGGTCGAGGCGGCTTGGTGAGTCTTATTTAAAGTAGCCCTGGCTAGGCTCACAGCTGTGTGACTCAGCTGTTCCTCCGCTATTGCAAATGACCCGGCCTGCTGGATAGAGCCGAGGGGGACGGAAGCAGTTCTGGTACAATTAACGGCACCGCTTCTCTAAGGGCCCGGGAGCACGCAGGCCTGAGCTTCGTCCATCGTCTCCCTCCAACAGATTGCAGATCCCAGAATTCGTCCTAACGATTTGTGTAGCCCGGACCAAATACTGTGAATACTGTTGCTAAGTGTTTTCTGTTTTTTTTACTTTGATAACACCGTTATCAAGATGAATTGCTGAATCAATTGTTGATACATGTGATGCACTGATAAAAGAGGGCTTATTCTCCTGTGGTGACTGAAGTATTTGGGAGTCAAGCTGAATGTAGTTTCATTTTAAAACTGACATTCATTCCATCCCATGGCTGAAATGAAACGCAGTCATACCCATAACAAAAGGTACAATTTGTACTACCTTAAACCACCCATACAAATAAATGGAACAATTCAGCTCTCCTATCTTGATTCAACAACAAGTACATCCCCTCTGGTTGAACAATAGTAACCATTGACTCAAGGCGTGCATCGATTCCCAGACCATTTAAATAAGGGCCTTCTAAGTGGCAGGATAGTGCGTTCAACTCGTAGCACTGTAATACTCCGAGCCGAATGATACTAGGTTCAATCCCTGATGTCCTGATGTGCAGCCATACCTGTAGGCATCCTTCAGCAAGATGCCTAACCTCTGCCTGCTCCTTAATTAACTGTATCTGACAACACTGTCTACACCAGGAGACTGACTCTGTTTCTATAGCCCTTTGTGGATGCAGGTAATGTAATGGAGATGGAATGAAATGTGAAGTCTTTTCAGTGTCAAAGATAATGACATTGAAGCTAAGCAGGCTGTATTTCTACTGTCATGGTGAAACAATATGTTTCAAATGAGCATAACAGATGAATTGGCAAATACAACACGCTGGCTGTAGACACACTGGGCTCAATGACTAGAACTAAAGTAAGCAAAGTAATAAAAAAAAAAAAAGAAACACTCATGCAAAAAGTTAATTACAAAGGATTTGAAAACGTAAAGGTTTTATGTTCAATTTACAAAAATTATACAATTATGAAGGTTGTATATGAATCTCCCTCTATATCTCTGCCGCTGAGTGTCTGTGTTTACGTCTTGTTTGTTTCCCCTTCTCGCATGTGTAGGCACGTGTCTGTGCAAGTGTGCAAAAGGCGATAGAGAAACCAATTAAATTAACCAAATTTCAAGATTTACAATGCTTGCCTTTGAATCCTGAAGGACTTATTTTTTCCTTTTTCCACAGTAAATCAACCGCACGGCGGAAACCAAATGGAAATGTCAGATCAGCTACTTTAGGGAAAAAAAAAAAACATAAGCTTCTGGCCATTGAGAAGTGACACATCTCAATGTGCAGAACTCACTGTTTTGAACATCCCCATATTCAACTGGCTGCCTTCAAGCAAATACAAACTGAAAAGATACGCACAAAGCACCCATAGGCGTAAACACATTGCATAATAGGTACTTTCTTCCAAACACTAAAAAATTGCTTATTTCATAGATTTGAAGCACATGGGGTGAAATTAAGCAGAAGGTAAATAACTCACCATAACAAGTGTTGTATTTTGACTATGAACTTAAATGGGTCCATATGCTAAGAGACGCTAGGAACTATAACCGGCTACATCTGCCGAGTCCCTCATGGTTACTTTAAGGTTCAGCGGGAACGTACTGCTATCTTTTACTTTCAAATTTCGCATTCTGCAGCAAAACATGTTTCAATAAACAACGGGTAACCCCATCCTTTTAAAAAAAAGAAACGTGTCTTCCTGTTTGCCCGTGTCTTTTATAAGGTAACTTATCGTTTATCTTTCATAGATAGCGTGAAAAAAAAAAAAAAAAAAAGGTGATGCTGGTGAGACACAAGTAAAAATAGAGATGTCGCACCGTGCAGCGAACAGAAAGAGATCGACATACTGAGACCAACTGTCGACATCGCTCCCTGTGACATCGATGCAGCGGCTCTTCGCAGCTAGCGAGCTAAATGTGTGGCTCATTAGAGAAGCCTGTGTCTGTGATAGCACATTCTCTCACTCTCCTGAGGGAAACTAGCCTCGCGGTTCGAAGGCGCGGCAGAGGCTCTCTCTGCTATCTCCAACCACCAGGCGAGCACTTTGTGCCTTGGCTCCTTGTAAAAGCCATGCAGAGAGCCACTTGGTTTAAGAAATGAGAGGAGTTATTGAATATTGAAGCCCTCTAATTAATGTTGCGTCTTCGCATTTAGGGACCATTTGCAGTACTCGCTGTCGCCCCAAGTAGCGGGCCTTCCCGTGTATATTTGGAGTAGGTGTGCTGTGCTGTTCGAGGTTCAAGGTGGAAGGAAAAATAGAAAGAAAATCTAACATCTCATTTATTTTACGTTACAGCTGTGCATCGGTCACATTTTGATTATTCATTCCCATCCGTCCATAGGTTGTGCAGGTTTTGAGATTAGAGATGAGACTTGTTGAATGCCTAAGAGACGTCCGCATGTTTCAAAAGACGACCCTTACACAGAATGGAGAAACGGGCTGTCATTTGGAGTCTGCCAAAGATCTCATCTGCTTCTGCAGCCTCATTATATAGAGTCAATAGGATGGTGTGACTCTCAAAGGACTATCATAACCCGGGATGGACTTCTTCCACTTGTTTGCTCTGTTTGTTGCTAAGCAGGTCCTGAGGAGAGTGATAAATAGTCTGGTGAAAGAGGTGTGCACAGACCTGCTCTGAAAATGCAACCACTCATTCAAGCCTCAGGTTACAGACACAGGTTCTCTCTCCCCACGCCGCTCGCCAAATAACACACCGGGCTGTCGAATCCGAGGTAAGTGAAGCAATCATGGTATTCATACTTTTTGTATGTGTACTGTGGAAAACTGTAGTGCAGTTGTACCGAGCACCTGTTACAGTACATCGTCAGTACAACTATGGTGCATGAAAACGTGAATAATGAGAAGGATTAGCTTTGACTGGCGGTAGATTGCACATGCATTCATTTTGGGAGGAAACGTCGTAATGTTTCATTAACGGTGACTAGTGCATTTGTGATTCTTCCTGCAGGTACGCTTGTTCATTTATAATCATATTTGTTTGTGGGGGGGAACCCGACCTGGTGGTAAGTATGTGCAACATCTGGAAACGTATCAAAGCATGTGTCAATCACGAAGGCCAAAATCTGGAATCTTAATAACAAGTTTGTCGATCATAAGTTTGTGTTTGGTCATTTAAATTAGCAGTTAAATTGTCGGGAGAAGATTATGCCGCAACAACTTTTACTAGCCTGGCATCGCCAGACCAATTCACAAATGCTTATTAGTCTGGAACCTCTTAGTTCATTTTCGATTTCCAAGGGCCGTTATCAGCCGGCGCGGACCAAAACGCCTTTGGACGCAATTGGATAGACCAATCAGAGCCACAAAACGTGTGATGTAAATTAAACTTTTACCAAACCCCTTCGGAAGTTCAACAAACAGATCTTTCTTATCAACAAAAGCTTTTAACACATTTTTTTCATTCTTCTTTTAGAGAAAATGTACCGTCTAATTTGTTAATACTCCCACGATAGCGGATTCAACAGACCGTTCCACATCAGCAGCAGCCATCTTGTTGTTTTTTTTTAACGAAAAAGCCTCAATGGCGCTCCTCTGTAGAGTCATCGTATAAAACCCGACCCGTATTGGATAGACGGTTGTGATCGGCCCGATCCGTGCCGGGCTTGCGGGCAGACGTATCTGCCAGCAAAATAAAGCATCAGCTCGCAGATTCGTCTGCTTCCCAGGCTAACGTTTTACATCTGCAACACACAAAGGTGGAAATGACATTGTTCCTCGTTTTCTCCCCTATTTTTAACGGTATTCCAGCGCGTCTATGTGAGGTTGATGCAGCAGAGCAGTATGTGCTTTGGGGACGTAAACACAGAACTAACTTATCTTGCCTTGCAATTGTTCGCTCCCGCCTCAACCCCCCAAACCGAAACTCATGGACCACTTTAGTTGACACCATGGTTCTGACACCATAGCTTTGTGTTATGTTCCCAGTTTGAAAGCCAATATTTGTGGATGACATAAGGTGTTAAAAGACGTGTGCCCCCTTTATGTGACAGCCAGTCTTTATCAAAGCTGTAATGCACAACAGAAGCAGACGTTTGTGTCGTTACTCATACTAATTATGGGCTCTGTGTATCATTTGGTGGATCACAAACAGTTTTGGCGTGTGTGACAGTTTACTGATTTATCGAATGACTCGAAAAGAAATATCTGAAAATTAAACAATCATATTTATTGTTCTGGTAATAATGGCAAAACTACTAAATTGTTCTTCATGACTGCTGCTGGAAATTATGCGTATAATAAAAGGAAAGAAAGAAAGTGTCACGCAGAGGCAAATATGTGCAGAGATCTTGACAAACGATGGGGAACAAATAATCTCTCACTGGTCTCTAATAAAAGTCTATTGCTTAAAGGAACAATATAAATCATATTCACAGACAATAACTTGATAGAGAAGGGCAAGACCTAGGGCTGAAAAAACCCAGGTCGACAACTGATGTGTGAATTATACTTCTGAGTCAAATAGCCGTCGGAGGTGCGCAGTGGACCGCTTCGTCCCCTGGATAGCCCACAGAGGCCATAGCTTCATAGCTTACATGCACCTCTCCAAAACGGGGCTGACAGGCGCCTATAAGGACTGTGATTGGCCCACTTCCTCTTTCCAGCGATGACAACTCGGAGCACAGCATCGAAGGCAGACTAGTGGAGGAGGTTCCCTTAATGTTATTTCATGCGACATGTCATCACCACAAAGTAAGATCATTAGATGTCACTGCAAGGCATCGGCACTGAGGGAACTGAGGAAGTCCAATACACAGAACACAGGTGAACATCATGCACTCACTAGGACAGGTGGGAACAATGAACAATAACGACCTACTGACGGTTAATGTTGAATGTGAAAAAAAAAAAAAAAAAAAAAAGGGTGGAAGGATGTAAATAAAGGAAGTGATAATGTTTCGCAGGTGCAGGTAGGGCCGGGCGGTATGGCCAACAATGTCTTCCCGATAATATTTTATAATTATATCATAATTATCATGACAAAGGGGAACATTGCATGTGTTTTTGACATGTATATTATGTATATACTCGGTGAGACGTTTTTATGTATTCATCTGTTGTTTTTCCTTCTGCAAAAGTCTTTAAAAAATAAGCTGTTGTTACAAACGGGGACCTGGTGGGATTGTAAACACCTTAGCAGGGGTCCTCAGTCTTTGCAATGACTTTGCCATGACTTTCTGTGCTTGATGGCTAATGTGTTGTCCTGCTGCTCCTGTCTGCTTTGGGTTTTTGTGTATTGTTTGTTTGGTCTTTATTTGAGCTATTTGTTTCATTTGGATGGTTACTTTGGGAGTGTCTGCAGGAGACGGTACACACTGGCTGTGTGGCGATATATTCTATTATTATAATATGCTAACCCTAATATAATATAATCTCAATATTAACTCATTTTAGTTTTTTTATCTGCATTTTATTTTTATTTGTTTTGTATTGTATATATTCCTTTATGGTCAGGTGGACAATATGAACAATAAATTGGGAATATCATGCAAGATGCAGGAAACGAACAGAGACCTCGTAGCTGCCGCCCCCCCCACCCCGCTTATCTCCTCTGGACGTCCGATCTATTGACTCCTATTAAGGGAAAAACAGCACAGAGAACATGCAAGCAGTGAAATATAATTTCACGGTTAAGGGGGGGGGGGGGGAAGATGACCTCTCAAGTGGACTGAAGTGATCTCCACTCATATCTATACCCTCACAGGGAACACATGTCCGTTCTGATAAGAGCATTTGGTCTGCAACCCCCTGTTTCAGCTCAAATTCGAATAGGAGTTGTAGGATGGAGGGGGGGGGGGAGTGTTATCCCCATGGTTACGACCCACACCAACTTTGTGATACTTTTGTTAAAGCGAGTACCGGCGTCGTGTAGGACCGTTATAATGAGCGATGCTGTGTGTATGAAATGCGCCACACACTGTGGCGTTACACTACTAGCGTCTGAGCACAACCCTGACCCTCTTACTGATGGACTCCCTTCGAGATATTGTTTCAGCCGAGTACTTTGGCCAGCACAAAAAAATAAAGGAAGGAAGGGGAAAAAAAAGAAAATAAATCATGTCTGTGCGTGTTATTTAGTGTAAACGTGAACGTTAAATGCTTAAATGAAATACCAACAGTTTAGTGAAAAACATGGGCTTGTACGAGGCTTGTTAAGGAGGTATTGAGATTCAATTAGGGTTAGGGTTTCAATTAAGGTGGAATCATTTCTCAAATTCTTCATAACCAATAATACAATGTGGGCGGCCCCCCCCCCCCCACCGCCAAACAAAACCAGCGAGAAACACCAAAAAAACCGGAAAAAAA
>JAOPJH010000138.1:3232695-3242783 GCA_027122575.1 Merluccius polylepis | reverse complement strand
ACACACACACACACACACACACACACACACACACACACACACACACACACACACACACACACACACACACAGCGGCAGGTCACATTTTGGACATCACAGAGCGCTGTCTACAGGCTCATGGGGTCCATGATGAAAAGACGAGATGGAGAGCAAAGCCTCCATGAAAGCCTCAAAGCTTCATGATCAGATGGCAGGCTGGCACGGTCGGCTGGCCCAGAGAGTACACAGAACCTGCTGACCAGATCACAAATCCCCCGGTCCCCCACGCTATGCACAAAGTGCAGATTCTTCAAAGATGCATTGTGTAAAAGACGGTTATAAAAGATGGGAACAACATACTGCTGCGCCTGCACCGAATCTGTAGTGAAACTCAAACTGTTCACAATGTCCTTTTGTTTTTCTCCACGGATGGAGGAAATCGCAATAGTGGGCGACTTAATGCAATTACTGATTGTTCCATGCAATCATGCAATTCAACAACAACACATTTAGTGATGATTTTATGGGCTGCCTGTAAGCGTTTGTAAGCTAATGGGGGTACCTGTAGGGGCTTGAGCAATTTACTGGGTTGTGGTGGTCAAGTGTGAAGAATCCAGGAAAGTTTCCAGGAAAGGTAACGGACCCCTTGAGGATAATCTAAGACTGTAATTTACTAAGTGATATAGATGGCTTGGCTTGTTTCCTTACTTCGGTTGGAGTAGCACTCGGTTTGTAATGGTCAACTGAACGAGCTGCGGACGTAAACAAGTTCTCACTCATCCGATCCTCACAGACGCCATGAGCAACATACAGAAACATGTTTCACTGCAAACCCCTTTCATTATCCAGAGGTGTTCAAAGAACTCATTTTAACTGACATTTAAGATATTTCATTGAAATTTAAGATATTGATATTGAATAGGTTAAATTGTGAGAAAAGCAGAGAAGAGAAGTAAAGGGGAACATACTGTTTATACATACATTTCTTTTACAAAATGGATCTAGCATTCCAATACCAAACTTTGTTTTCATGAGGAGAAATATTAAGCTGCAAATGTACAATTTGTTAAACGTCAGCCCCACATTAGTGTACTGCAGTGTTTTTCAACCTGTGGTATGCATACGCAAGGGTACTGCAGGCGGTACGTGGGACTTTATTCTTGAAATAGACACATTAACAATAATAGAAAAAAATATGGAATTGAAATTAAATTGAAAAATAATGTAATTGAAAATAAATATATTGTTCGGTTAATATAGTATTATGACGTGTTATTATTTCAAAAACAGTGTCGCTCTGTGCATTCGTCTTTCGTGTTTTGTGTTAATTAGTTTGATAAATAAACACACTGCGTCGTTGCTGACTGTTTCTTTCCACTGTTTCCCACCGGCCACGGCCGTCTTGCGGTAATAATTCTGCATAAAAAGCAGCGCTGGCACTCTTGGCTCAGCCACTGCGCGTGTATTTTTCTCTTTTTACCGTTTGCATACGAGGTGGTCCGCAAAAAGGTCTTGCTGACAATTTAGTAGTACATCTGTCAAAGGTTGGGAACCGCTGGTCTACTGCAGTTTCCCTGATTCTTCCTCATGCCAGGATGACAGCTGTAATAGATGGTGAAGCCAATTACTTCTTCAACACTATGCAATATTTATGCAACACTTAGCCACCGGTCTGGAGGATAATATTTCATTCACAGATAAGACAGGAAGGCAAACCCAGAAGAGAACTTTAAAGAAAATTGGTTCATGTACCCCCGCACCAGGTGCAATGCATTCTGGGTGATTTCAATGTCACCAAGTGTGTGTGTGTGTGTGTGTGTGTGGGGGGGGGTGCGTGTGGCTACACTGGATACTGTATGTGTGGTTAAAAGGCTGCGGTGGACCATTGATCTAGTTCCCTACCTTGTGTGTCCATAGGCGAAAAGGGGGAGGAGCCGGAGGAGGATAGATTAGCTGCTCAATAAACAATCTGCAACCTGCTATTGTCTGAGTCACTTTCAACTACACCATAATGAAACACTTGGCCAGCAGTGGGACCGACCGTGGTAATAAATGACCGTTGTCATTTCAGTCAAGCGCCGTCATATGTACCGTCTGTACAGTACAACAACTACTGGCTTTCTCTGCATCCATTTCAGTTTTCCGTTTTGTTTTTTGTGCCCTTGTCCTTACATTTGTTTGAGTAGAACGCACAGCATGTTGCACAAAAGAGCCCGGCAGTAATTATACATGACGCCTAGTGAGAGGGACAGGGCCGGCCAATGTAAAGGCACTGCAGTATTGTTCAGGCATCTTCTAGTGGTCAGTGCATTCCCTTCACCTATACAAACCACACTCACACACACAAACGTCTGTAAACTTCAAATCAACACACAAACACATTTACAAAAGACTACATTATTTGTATTCAGGTGACTCTCCTCCTGAAATGTGGGTTGTACATATCTACTCTTTCATTGCATCAGCTTTCTGAATGTGTATTTTTGTTTCACAATAACGCCTAAAGTCTTCAAACACTGAGACAAAATGCAGCGTGTATTGACAGCTGACATTGCAGAGGTGGAGCTGCAGGCCCACTGCTACTCACACTTATATGGGTTGTCTGTCTGTAGAGTTTTAAGTGTAGCATTTGCAGGTTGCATTTGAAAATTGCAGTTTCAAAATCCTCAGCTCTGATCAGAAAACACATATGTCATAACCTAGCTGTGATGATAAATTACACGATATGTCATAATGACATTTATTTTTCATAATGCCAAGGGAGGGGTGTGTGATTCTAATAATATTGTTGATTTTAGCATTCAGCCAAGCCCAGGCCCGGGGTGTCCAAATAATGTAGTCAAAACTAAAAATAACCCGGGGTGAAGTACCTCATGTGTAATTAGAGCGTGGATGCGTGGTCGAACGTAGCACAGAAACACAATTGGTTAGCAAAGTAAGACCCGATTTTCATTTTTCTAAAATGATTTGTTGTATTTTATACAGGAAGTGCCCTAAAATCTCGAGTTCAGGGATACCATTTTGTGTTCTCTCTGCCAGTTTAATTGGCTGCCCTGTCATGTGTATTGTGTTCTCTCTTCCATTAAATGGCTGAAGTAATTTTAATCCAATAACAGTTGTGACAGATTACATGCAGTTTTGAAAGCTGTGGGCCCTGAAGGCTAAAGCCCTGGCTCCAGCCGATGCCTTTAGGAACACTAATAGCACATTTCTCTCCCCACTAAAGTCGGAGAAATAGTGCTCCTAAAAAACTTTGGCAGTAAATGTTTAGGCCAGGACACAACAGCCAATCATTTTTTACAAGAAACTCAATTATCAACAACCCTACAGCAAATCATATTATTTCTTCATGCAGTTCTGAATAAAAGCTAGAATAGCTTTTCGTGATTCATATGCGTAATATTTAATTAAGTGACAGACTTGATGTGCTGATGTGTAATTAGTAATCACAGAAATATTGGCTTGTTCTTGTTCTTTCTTATTCTTACTTTAATTAGGTTCTAAATACAATCCTGTAGGTTGTTAGACATCTCCATCAGCCCTTTACCCTTTAACTATATGCATGCTGCAACGTATTCTAGAGGCTAGGGTGTTCCCAGACGAAAAGTAAATGTATTTGAATTCATGCTAGGTCTAAAAATGCTAAACAATTAGTAAATAGTTATTTCCCAGACAGTCGATTCAGTCGAGCCATCGCTTGCCATCTTGATCTCCCCCCCCCCCTGCCTCACCCCTCTTCTCTTTGACTTCCTGTGCCCCCATCACCCCACACCTTAATCAATACCGCCCTGTCCTCAGGCTTAACTCCGACTGAGAATCAAGTCTCTAAACCATCTTTTTCCAAACCTGTACCTCTGCTATCATTTCTATCAACAACAACAATAAAATCAGCAATCTCCAATCAACTCTCTATATCCTTCCCCTCAAACCTCCATCCACCTCAAGACTTTCACTTCCTCAAGATACTTGCTATGATACTGAACTTCAAACCAAACTTTGTCCATTCCTGTACATTGACCTTCTAGTTTAATTCCTAATTGGACGAAGGCCGGTAGCAAGCCACAAGGAATCCATTTGTTCAGACTGTGCACTCAGGTGGTCTTCAAAGTTCAGACGAGATCATCCTGTGCCATCCAACTACGGCATACCTTTAGCAAAACTCAAAACTCTTTCTACCTCCTGTAACTATGATTAAAAAAAATTAATAATGTTCAAACAAAGTGCATTACTTGCTGGTTCATATTAATCTGTAGTCACAATTGGGGCTACAGATCAAATGGGCCCTGGCTTTAAAAAATATTTTCTGCTCGTTTTTGACCCCCATTCAGGTTATCTCAGGTTTGGCTTTGGCAAAACAATAATGCAGCAATTATGTGCAATTCATTCTCATTTTGAGTTCACAGATAGAGTGGGAATTTGTCTTTATGGCCTCATGCTCCAATCATCACATTATTGGTGGCACCAATTTCATGCGGCACGGTAGTTGACATCATAAGGTTCATTAGTAGGTGCATCATAACATCTGCTCTGATGAACCTAAACCTGGGTCGAAACTTTACATCATGGAAACAGTCATGGAAAAGTCATGATAGTGTTAGCTTTGATTGTACTGAGTCACCATGCATTAGGGTGTCAGGGTTTTAACTCACTCCAACGCCATCATGTGAAGTCATGTGACGTTAGAACCACTGATGAATGCCAAAGGTTTCCTCATTAGAGTTACGTTCAACAGAGCTAGTCCTTTGATCTCATGTCTGACTATTACATAAACATTGACTGACTGAGACAAGTCACATTAAAAATAGACAAACAAAAATGTATCTTCATTTCTTTACAATGAAATATGTGCAAGCCTATGCCCATAAAATTAATAATACAATGAATAATAATTATAATTATACCATGAATAATGATAATGATTGCAAATTATTATGAATACTAATCATAATGAGTACATACTATTGAACGATAAATTATATATCTAATTAAATCACAGCTGATGTTTGCATATACTTAAGATCGAGCCAAATAGCAGATGTTAGTTGGATGTATCCAAAGTGATAAACCATAAATTCAGATAAAGATTGTGAAGGAGCAGGCGGGGACATCTTACTCAAGGAGGCATACAGCTAGGGTGCAGACAGCTGCCATGAATGCTTGGTACCCAGGCCTGCTGATTTCCACCCGGGTAAATGATGGGCTACTCCATAGCGGCCAGCTTCTCAGCCATAGGGGCCCCGCTTTACTTTCCAGGCCCTTGGCTTGCAGGTTGGTCGACCCACAACCAGCTACAGCCATGGCTGAGGCTGTGACAGCCACACATTAGGAACAGCTGCTTCCCCTCCCGACCCTAACCCTTCCCCGGAGCAGAGCTTTGTCCTTATCACCTGGAAAAAATTCATTAGTTGACACTAATAAGCCCAGATCATCGGGTTAACGCTAATAAAAAGTATGTCTTCACCGTCGGAATCCGCGGCTTGGAGAGAAGTTTAAATTCATCCCAGTGGGTAAGAATCTGTGGTCTCCCAGTCTCCCAGCAGAGACTAGGGGCTCTTCACAGAAGGGGTATTTTTGTGCCAATTTAGTATTCACTGCATCTGGGGCCAAGGGGAGATTAATTCCTAGCATGAGGATTTATCTGCAAAGGCATGAAAGCAATCTCTTCTTTTAAATCTCAATAGCCATGGCAAAGAGAAAGCCAGCCTTACATCAAAGAAAGATGTTTGCTCGCTTGGCCATTTGCAGTCGCTTTGATTAAATCCACATCAAGCTCACATGTGATCTTTATATATTTTATTTGCGTGGTGTGCGCTGCTACCTTCTCCTGACTAACATCAAATCATCCTGGTATTGATCCAATGAAAACAATACTACAAAATACGCCTTCACTGAATTACAACCTGGACACTGTTGCACACCACTGTAAATGCTGACTATTGGTTGTTTTAAATTTAAAAACTTGAACCAACGGACCAGAAAAGGCTTAGCAATGGTATTTCACTAAAATGTTGTAGACATTTTGGAAGTCTGACTTCTGTATGACCTTCTTTAATGTTTAATTATACTTTCGCTTACTTTCCCACCGTCTCTCTCAAGTACAGGGATTCAAACACATAGGGTAAAAAAGTGGAAAAACCAAAATCTCAACGGTGTATATTACGCAATATTATAACCATAGGCAGATTATGAGACAATGGGCCTCTGGTTAGTGTCTTCTTATTGCCCTGGTCCTTACTCTATGTATAGTTATACACCAGGCTGGTAGTTTATTAACACATGTTTCCTATTATTTGTTCCAAGTGAATCTGCGAGGAGCTGTATTTTAATCAATTCATTGTGTTTGATGAGTTTATATTATAACTAAAATGCTAATCAGTGAGTACTACCTCTTAAAAGGTGAAGTCCCAGAGGAGTTTTTTTTTGTGTTCTGGCCAAGCGACATGAAAACCTGACCCCAGTGATAACACACAATAAAAAACAACATATTATTCAGTCTCATCACTCATCAGAGAGAGGTGGAAAAACATAATCTTTTGACTTTGGGCTTGTCTGAGGTCCGAGTAGAAGCTGGGCTGGCTTTGAATGACCAATCAACAGGTTATCAAGTCTTTCCATCCACAACTTAGAAGCCGATAACAAATTATCTTTCATCATCAGCCTATTCTTAGCCACATATTAGTGTTAAAGCTAACGAGTTATTAGCGATTAGCTGCGGTTGGTGGAGTACGACCGCACCGAGAGAGAGCAACGCATGCATAACAGTCCTCCCTCCACATTTTTGTTGCACTTTAGGAACAAGTTTAGCTCTCTGCCTCGCGCATCAGACCGGCTCTGAGTCTGCTAACTGTGTTTCTGTATCTATGCTCTGTTCACGATTTTTTTGGTTGACTGATTAACATCAGTCACGTCACATTTCTACATAATAGACTCCCTTTAAATGCAGTTACAACTGCATTCCGTCAGGTAAGTAACTAAGTAACTAATTAGTTACTTAGTTACTTACTCCACTCGCCTGGCGGACGAGTCGCCCTGAAATTAGACTCGCCGGCGAGCCTAATTTCCATCGCTGCCTAGGCAGGGCCAGATAAAGTTTAAAACACATCCAACAATATCAGTCAGCCAAATGTTACCTCAGCTGATCTTTCCATCCGTGGGGAATTGACGCTGCACTTTAAATGCGGGTGAAAGTAAGGAGGGGCTGAGCGCATATAAATCCTCCCAACGTTGCTATGCAATTCTAAACATTGTATTGTTAAGCTTTTTATTTGGCGCACGTCAATGTCACCCCCCCCCCCTCCAACTCTTCGGATCTAGACGATTCACATAAGTCACCCAAATTGAGGTCATAAAAGCGACATTCGCGGAAAAGCGACCGGTTTGCATCCCTGCAAGTACGGAGAGGAAGGGGGAGGGCAGAGTCAGCGGCAGAACAACAACAATCATCATAACACACCAATTTAAAATATAAATTATATGATATTAGGTAGCCTATATGTTACACCTATATTTTGATGACATGTATTTCAATAAGTGTTTTTGGGGGGATTTGATATCGACATAAGTGATTAATTAAAGCATATTTATATCTACATGAAGATCCATCCATCATTTTTGTAACGTGCCATGCCTTTAGCAAGTCTGATTTGCTGGACGTCCGTGCAGATGGCTGGATTCGCTGGCACATGTGGCCGACAATTAGTGGACGACAGACGAGAGAATTAGCAGAGCAAAAAAGGCTAGTTTTAGTATCGGTAGAGTCAGACCTTCTCACTTCATAGAAAACAAGTCATAAATAATGTCTGTCTGTCTTCTGGACATGTAAACAATTATTTGCGGTTGCACCAAAATCTGAACTAAAATGTCCCTTCAAGCGATCTATTTCAACTCGTATTTCAATCATTGCGATACCGTGTCATTAGTGAAGCATATTCAGCACTGAGGGAGGTAATAATGTTCCCATTCCCATTTTAAATGATGACAGAATAACTCCTCAAATATTTATTATCCTACATTATTTAACTATCCTCATAACTGCTGCAGTTTTTTTTTTTTCTCCGTCAGTCTCAGTGCAATCTCAGATACCCTTTGGAATAAAACACCATTAACGTTGGGCCCCGCCTGGCGGCTGGCTGGCTGATTCATCCTGCACCTCTCTTTTTCTTAGCTGATTATGTTTCTTTCTCTCTGCCGCTCTCTCCCTAGCCATCCCCCTTTCTCTGTCCCTCTCTGTCCCTCACTCTTTCCGCCCCTCCCTCCAGCTCTCTGTCTCCCTCTCTCAGGCACAGTGGTCTGTCATCCCATCTTTTAGAGAGAATGGGTAATTATATAAACAGCTTTCAGCGAGGCAGGGATTAGGGCCCAGTGAAAGTGATGCAGACTAATGTGCACACAGATATCACGTGCGCTGCAATGTGCTCCAAGGGACTGCCATGCAGAGTGCCACGGAGAGAGAGAATTGTTTTTACATTTTCTCATCTTTTCCTTCCCTTACCTCTGTATTTCTTTCTCTTTGTCTGTTTAATTCAATTCCAGTCGTTCAGCGTCTCTTTTCCAAGCCCTTCGCTGACAATCATCGGGAGGTCCTTGGCACCTTCTCCCCCTGCAACATTAGGACAGAAAAGGACAAAACAAAAAACAGGAAGAGAGAAAAAAAAAGCAACCCGACAGATAGAGAGGAGCGGCGTGCCGTGCGGCGACCCACAGCGCGGGTTCAGACGCCTGCAGAGAGTTTTTCCAGGCCAGGCGCCCACCTGCAGTGGGGTTACTTTCAAATATTGGAGGAATAAGAAGAAAAAAAAAGAGAAAAATGCCCAACTCTGTCCCGTTGAAAGCCAGAAGTTTTCCTCGTCGAAATGAAACGTTCCCTAGGCACCAATACACATGCCATCTCTAAATTGTTCTCAGGGTGTGTGTGTGTGTGTTTGTGGGGTTATATGTTTTAATATATTGGCCTATGGGCCTATTGGGAAACTTTCAGTACAGAACAAAAGGTTTACAGTTAAACGGGGAAGTGTATTGCAATTCCACTTGATGCCATCGAGTTCCCAAAGCCAATATGTAGTATATAATGACATACTTTGTATTGTGGCCATTGTATTTCTAGCAACACCACACGGCATAAGGGTCGACCTGCACTACACAGCGTTTGTTTCGTACGACATATGCATATTCAAATGTGGTACAATACATAGCTTCACACGGTTGTGCATGCTTGTGATGGAAAGTCACAACAACTGCAAATGAGGCTTTCATACATTGCATAAACATTTGTCTAAGGTACAGTCGATAGGTATAGGTGTTATACCTCAGTATATACCTGCCACATTGTTATGTCAATTATCTGAAAAACTGAAAAACAATGACATTAAGATGACAACATAACATTTGACATGGCAGCAGACACCAGGACTGGACTATGCATGAGTTTACTATAGCAGCAGAAACACAGTATGAAGCTGAAGACTATCAATATCATTTAAGTCGTCCAATTCCCTGGAGGAGTGTGACAATGCCCAATCCTAGCCCTTCTTCCGCTCGACAGGCTTAAATTGACAGGTTTCTCAGGCCTATAACATTGGAATGATTTTAAACGTTTTCCCTTTAAAACGTTTGAAAGGCTAATTGGTGGCATTTTGCCTTTCGTGTGTTTTTTTCCAAGTGTAGGTTTTGTCCAAGAGATAATCAATTACCAAGCAACCAGTGAAAGTCAATCAAAGTGGCAAAGTGAAATCAGGTATACCAACTGCAGGGTACCAAGACTTAAACATCACTCCATCCCCAAAGACAGCTTGGGTCAAACAGCCTAGACTGTAGGCATCCTTGGGCTGGATGCCTAAACGGTTCCTACTCCTAATGATCTGCATCCAGATTCACTGAAAGCCCCTTGGAATAAAACATCTGATAAGTTCACAAAATGGTAAACATACATATTGTTGTGGACATTCTTGAATAAAGAGAAAAGACTTGGGTTGCCTTTGTTAACTTTGTATTGCAATACAGGAAAAACATAGCCTGGCGAGCCAGACCCACATCAGGAAGATGTCGGGTCTGGCGCTGCTCCGTTGGCAGTGTGGGCGGGATAAACGGTTGTCTTTCAAGTTCCCTCTGCA
>JAOPJH010000138.1:3206210-3221222 GCA_027122575.1 Merluccius polylepis | reverse complement strand
TGGGAGGTATAGCTTGTCTGTTAAGGAAATGTGTTTGACTGCATATTGTGTGGAAACGACATGAAATGTGTGAATGGCATGGCCACAAATACCGACGCGGTGCTAACTGTGTTTGGAGATTTGAAAATGTGACGACTGTTTGGACAAACGCTTGTTAGCGACTGAACAAAGTGTAAGTGTAAGTCCCTCCAGTAACCATGAGCACAACCGCTCTGTATTTACCGGCGGTTCATTCTGGGGGGTTTTTTGGTTTTGTTTTTTAACCAGACAGTATCGTCCCCTTCCATGAGAAGTCAAATTAAATAAATACAAATGAATAAACTCGTCTCGTCTCGTCTGTTATACTGCAAACATTAAACATCAACATCAAACCAAAGAAATACAAATACATCCGTCTAATCACGTCCAAACATATCTAACTTTACATTTGAGCGACATATACAAGGCAATACGTGTAACAACCAATTTAACATAACATCAGCATTAGCAACACCAGTCATACGGAGGCGGGAAACACAAGGAAGCGCAGTGCAACCTTGTCGTGTCCCACCACAATAAAAGCTCCCCAGAACAACACCCCCCCCTAACTGACTTGTATGCTGACGGTTACACAGACTGCGGACATTGGTGTTGACCTAGATCCTTTGAGCTGGGGGTCGATCACCTGAGCCCTCGGGCCGCACCGGTGTCAGACAAAGTCATCGTCATTAAGATATGCTTACGTTGCAGTTTGTTGCTTTTCAAACTATGGCTCTGGTGAGCTACTTTCTGTCTGTTTGGGTTCATGAAACTGGTTTTCTCCAGTCCCTGAGCCAAATATATATATATATATATAAATATATATATAGAGAGATTTTTTCCGCGTCCTCAAGTCCATCTATAGATCATTAAATCCATAATTCCATAGCTATAGTATGATTTCCGTAATATAGGAGAACAATAAAGACTATCCAATAGACATAAAAACCCCATCATTAAGACCATTTAGTTATTATATAACCCTGTACATTCCTACCAGCAGAGGACCTCCATTATGCTCTCGTTAAAACCACTCTCTTGCGCGTGGCCAAATCTAAAAATTACTATGGCCTCAATTCTGCGGTATAGTGGAGCTATCTTAATAATGAAAAGACAGACGCCCCCGGCTCCCCCGGGAGCACCACCACCTCCACCACCGCCACCTTGATTAATTAATCTCCGCCCATTAATGGGAGCAGTCTCTCGGGATGCCCAGCAATGTATGGCCTTCATGATGGGAACGGTTGATTACAGGTTACTTCGCACCCATAAGGGGCGGATGGTGGGGGGGGGAGTCGATTGAGGGGCGGAGGAGAGGGTACCTTGAGGGGAATTGTAATTAAGAGCCTCGTTAATGTCCTGTGATTACATTGAGATTGATATGAAACAGGGTCTCCGTGGGAATTGGATTTCTTTTTGAGTGTGTGTGCGTGTGTGTGTTCTTTGTGTATCTCATCTAAATCCTGAATACGGCAATTATGTTAATTCCTCACAGTTGGGGAATCAAATGGAGTTAATTTCTGCCATTTTGCCCGTCTCTCCCCCCCCCCCCCCATCTCTCAGAATGCTGGGGTTGGTGCACGTGCAAAGGACTGGAGCACTCCAAGTGACAACTGTCATCATCCCATTATGAGGTAGTTTTATCCAAACCCCAGCTATTAATGTGACATCACACCTGGCTTTGCCATCCGTTCTTCGCGGCTGCACCCCGGCAAGCACGCTGAATACGAGCAGTTAAAGACAGATGCGAAGCTGCTCCCACCTGCCAGTTGACATGGGTGGCTCCTCATTAGGGTTTTGTCATCGAGCCAAAAACCTTCGTCAGTTTCAGTGAACACATCCAGAGTTGTAATTCTGTCGCACGGCCGTTCAGCCGTGCGACCACGTCTCGATCTTCTCACAAGCTGCTCCGTCTCTGGAGACTGTAGCTCATCCGAAACACAAGATACTGCTGTATGGAGATACAGCGAGTGCGCGCACACACACACACACACACACTGACAAACTGATTATCAGCGCTCAACGCTTTGCTCTTCGGTAACCCAAACTAAAGTATTACAGATACAAAAAAATCATCAGTTTACATTTTTAACAAAAACAAACCAAAAAACAAACTTGGACTTGTCTTGAGCAATGTCCCAGATAAAGCTGAAGTTACATGTTGGAGTTGCTGTGGTTGTGTAACATTGTAGACTTTGGGTTCAAATTAGACCTCAACCCTCCCCCTGAACTTCTATCTCTTCTGACCATCACATATTGCAGTAACCTGGGTGGCAGAGGGGTGGAAAGTGTTTTTAGAAATCTCAAAGTGACCTCGAAAGACCTTTTGTAAACATGTTTTAGAAAAGAGGGTTTGGGAGGTCACTTGTTCAGGACTCACCTTTCTTCACAGTGCTTTTCTATTGTATGATGCCGTTGTGTTACTGTTTATATCATAACAATTCAAGCAATTAATGCAATGAATGATTTTAAATGTAAACATAGAAAAAAACTTTTTTTTATGATTCAGCAAATCATTAATGTTTTATTAATATGACTACTCAGCAACTCTAAATGTATTATAGATAACAAACAACAACATTAGACCTACCTGTGAGTTACTGAACATTATACCACATCATTGTTCAGTACTTGATTCTGATTGGTCGATAACATTCCCAGGGTGTGCATTATTTTTTCAATAACGGGACATTTAACCTTTAACTGCCTGTTAACAGTTTCAAATCAATGTGCTACAAATCCAACATTAAAGACCACAGTTAAATGCAACGATCGACCAGGTTTCCTTGACGACGCAAAAACAATATGCTCAAAGCGACGCAGAAGAATATTTTAATTTCAGCTGATTAAGGAAAAAAAAAAATGATGTTATAGAGGAAAGTAACTAATATCTAATCACTGTTGGTAACTGTGGTAAAAGTGGAATGAACCACTCTGGGGCGTCCCGTTATTGGAAAATAACGGGCCAATAAATTGGCCGAGGCAAAGCCGAGGTTGCTTACTACCACGGAAGTACAATTGGTTTATTCCTTACATGCAACACTAACAAGAAAACACTGTTGTAGGCAACAATATGTCTAGCTATTAACATCTTTTCTTGTTTTGTTTGACTTAAACTGGCCAATAACATATTATCTGTGTTATGATTATTGACTGAGGTTGGATAGCACGTGATGAAGCTGGCCCCACGAAGGGCTGAGCTGCTGGGATCACAGGGGACCTATGGACCAGTAATCCTGGATCATCACCCCTCTATCTTAAAGAGAAGATCACTCCGGGGTCAGGACCTCTCTCCTGCCTTCTAATTCCTTCTAAACTAGCTGGGATTGATTCCTCTTGCATTCTGCGCAGGCCCTGTCTGCTGCCTTCAATACAATATCCATCTTTTAAAACTGCTTCAAAGTCTTCTGCGGCTGCTGCCCGCCTCGACAGTGTGACCCACATACGGTCTACCATCCGCCCTCTTCATTCACTTTGGTGCCGCGCTCTCATCCCATCCCCGCCAGGCCCTGCCAGTTTATTGGCAGACATCTCACCACAGGCCCAATATCCATCATTCTCTTTCCCAGAGAGGAGCTCTGTGCCACACTGGACCTCCGTACCCATGACCCCATCCAGGTGAGACTACTACTAGTACTGCTAATAATGTTCAAATAAATAGGAATAGAAAACAGCATTTTCCCTTGTCAACAATCCCATTTCCTGTTCTTTCATTTTGTTATATTTAGTAATTTAGCAGATTCATCCAAAGCGACTTACAGTGAATTCAGATACAGGCCATTAGCAGCAGGTAGGGGTTAGGGCATCTTGCTCAAGGATGCCTACAGGTAGTCTGTGGACGTCGGGGATCGAACCCAGTACCTTTCAGCTGGGAGTTGAACACCCTAGAGCAGCCGTTCTCAGTAATACGTGAGCTCCCTCTTGCGGTACGCGGAGGAATATCCGAAATATTACAAAATATAATAATTAATTAATAAAAAACCAATACTATCAAAATACTACAGGATTTTGGATGACAATAGGTCTACTTAAACTACGAGGATGTACGCGTGCATATGTTCACGATCACCCGTAGTTCAATCTGGCTGTGATGGAAAGATAGTTAGCATAGGAGCTAAAAGCTCCTCTTTTCTAAGAAAATGTGACGAACTGAAGCGGTCCTGTGTGGGGACTGAAGCAGTCCTGTGTGGGGGACTGAAGCGGTCCTGTGTGGGGACTGAAGCAGTCCTGTGTGGGGACTGAAGCAGTCCTTTGTGGGGACAAGGCTGCCAAACAGTTAAACTCAGTGGCACTTTCAAACTACACTTTTTTTGCACAGAATAGGGGCCATGGCAGATGCCGATAAAAACACACTGACTGAGCGCATTAAAAGTAGTCGCTATTATTCCATCGAAGCTAGACGAGACTACTGATGTTGCCGATTTGGCCAATTTGCTTGTTTATGTCAGATATGAATATGATGGTACAGCTGGTACAGAAGGAAGGTGGTTAATAGGGGAAGTGCTTTTCAAGCTGTTCAAAGATGGTACTGCGTGGCTCCATGAACCGGCGTGCTTGTTTGACATATTCTCTTGTTTGAACGAACTGAATGTGGGACTACAGTGGCTCTCAAATTCAAAAATGAACTAAATGCTGAAAAATATGTTTTGCGTTGTTCAAAATCAAAGTCAAGGCAGGTGATGTTTCAGCTTTTCCCCGGATTGGAGAGGTTTTTTTGTCCGACAATTACCTCACCATTGACGATGGGGTCAAGGACAACCGTCTCACTCAAGACACCAGCTCGGCAAATATTTGCCTGTGACGACCGAAGCTAACAACTAGATGAGAAACCCATTCAGCATCAACACCTCTGAAATGCCAAAAGGATTTCACCGTTGGTGAGCAGAAGAGTTCATCAAGACCAAATACAGAAGCAGGAAGGTTGCCGAGCCAGACCTGAGACAGAAGCTAACCTCGATTGACCCAGACATCGCAGGACTGTGTGCGGCATGCGCACCCTTCTCATTATTAGTCTAATGTAAGTTGTCAATACTCACCAACACGCTGGCCAACTTTTAACATTATTTGTATTCAGCCTACAAATGTTCAAGCGTGTGTGTGTGTGTGTGGGGTTACATCAGTCATAACGGTGGTACTTGGAGAGCCTAATATTTTTTGAAGTGGTTCGTGGTGTAAAAAGTTTTAAAACCACCGCCCGAAGAAACACGATCCGACCCCTAATAATGAGAAGAAGAACAAGGAAGAGGAGATGAGTAAGAATCCTCTATATTATATAAAATGCCATTATGTTTTTTCTTCCTCTTGGTGTTCACTGATTGATGTTTTTGCGTCATTTGCTGCCGGCTTGTCATTACGACACCACGCAGAAGTGCTGCCTCGAAATTACACAGTTCATATCTGGGCCGTGTCCTTTGAGGTCCATTTGACACCCTTACATTTCTCCCAGCTACCAGGAACCGCAGGCTGTCTGCGCGTGATAGACACAGGCATTTGTCGCATTAAAAATTCACCGCGAGATGGAATCTGAATTTAAGTGAGTCACTGAAACTGCTCAAGAGTTGGATGAGTATCTCCCTTCCGCTCGCTCTCCTCGTCTCTCCCACCCCCCCCCTATCTCTCTCCATCTCTCCATGTCCCTTACTCTCCCTCCCACCGTCATTCTCTGGCACATTGCACATCCCTTTCCTCCAGTGGTGAGAGAGCAAGAGCGAGAGAGAAAGAGAGAGACGGTGAGACGCAGACTGAAAAGACATTGACACAGATACAGATCTTGGGTGGCACAGACCCAAGACAATGGATCAGACTAACCTTGACTGTCCTAAAGAGGCCGGCAGGAATCAGATGGGGTGTGGGGCTGGGGAGTGGCCACGGCCTGAGGAAGAAACCACCGGGAGACCACCAGGAAGAGGAGACCAGATCAATAAGGAGGTTTCACATCTGAGTGGCGGACGTCCTCTGTGCCAGACCAAAGGGGGGAAAAAAAGCCAGGTTTTATTTTTCAAACGAAGAGAGGAAGGACCGAATGCTTGGCGGTCTTTGCACAGTAACATAGTGTCATAAGATATGACACAAAGTTATGAAACATGTCATGTAAGATGACATGTAACTCTGATGACAGACTATAACCCCAATAACACAGAGCGTTATTATTTCATGAGTCTATGATCAGAATCTGGACAGGACCAAGTGCAAGATAACACATCTTGTTGTGTCTATTGTCTTGTAACCCCAGGAGGTTGCACTTGCAACAACGTTGTGTCTATCCTCAATGCTGGAGTGTCCTTGAGCAAGGGGATGATCCTATCACATTTTGGCAGTGAAACAAGTTACACTTCTATGTACTGAAGTGATTGATGTTCTTATGTCTTGGTGATACTGTCAAATTCATAACTATGCTATATACTAGTTTTAAGTTTAGATGGTCAACCTATATTCCACAGCCACATGACAACAGAATACAAAAAAACGTTATCCTGAATCACAATGTATGCGTCAAATCATAATAAGTGTGAGGATACGTCACTCAGTGTGTTATTTAAAGACTACAGACAAATCAGACCTTGGGAGGTTCAATTGGTCAGTATTGGACAGCCAGTCCTGTCTGTTCACAAGATCTAAACCAGAATATATAGAGGGAGCAAGTGACAAGTCGCAGTCCAGATTAATTTCATGTGTTACCTTGATGGTACGAAGTGCAGACTCCCTCCACAAAGAACCTTCTGAAAGCCCATCTCTTTCATGAGATGGGAGGTGGGACTCCTACTGTGCACCTGACTGCTAACTTAACTACTACTACTACCCTTTATTTCTGATTCCTACAGCTACTGTGCACTCTCTCTAGTTGTGTTGTGTTTTTTCATTTTGATTTTGGTCACACAGCAGTGTTGTAGTGGTCCCAATATTGATTGCATACTTTGATTGTTCTCAGCCCCAGCTGTAAGTCACTTTGGGAAAAGAACAGCCACTAAATGAAGTTTAGTATATTATTGCCTGTAAAGAATCCAAAATGTAATCGAAAGGGTGACACCAAACATAAAAGTTTGTATTACATTAAAAGATGTATGGTTGTACCCCTATATCGTATATTCCATATATTTGTCATACCGGGGAGTTCCTGATCTATGTTTGTTCACCTTGTGTTGTTGTTTCTATGGCGATGCAAGACAAAGATGTTAACTAGTAGAGTACCATTACAATGTAAAGTGACCTACCTACCTAAAAGAAGTTCATTATTTTTGTTTTAAGCAACGCAAGACAATTGTCCTTGTGTTCAACGCTTACATAGGCACTTGTGTAACAAAGGCTGTTTATCTGTTTAATAGACCGAGAGTGACCATAACTGTAACCATGTCAGTGTATTCAGCCTTGGCCCTCCACATTGTTCTGCGCTCTAAACACGCCTCCTAAACACAACACAATCACACGGCGAGTTCCCCTGCATTTGCAAATGCAAACAGACAAAGGGTTAAAGTGTGGTGATTAAATAAGACGGAAACAATCTGGCGTGGCCGCACTTCCCCCGGGGACGGCGGACGGTTTCAGTTAAAGCGCTCCAACGAAGCGAGAGACATAAATTCCGTCCGTCTCACGGCAGTTTCACACTCTTTGGCCCTGTTGTGCCGGACCGCTCGTGCAGAACTCACTTACCAACGCTATTTGAACTGTATCCCCTTGGGGGTTGCGCCATGGCGGACCTGTGAAACCCATCCCAAGCCCATCACCCCCTCCCACATGTTTTTATTCCTCAACCCCACCACTCTTAGGTGTGTGTACTGTGTTTGATGTTCATTGACAGACCAGAAGACTGGCTCGTCATTTATTATCAAAGTCTCGCTGCATAGTATGCGCTGTTGTTGCATTGTAACCTCTCGCGTCGCCTTCATGAGGGCCCGTGTCCACATAGCCTGCATCTATTTTCAATCGCTTCCAACGAGGAGAGGGTGCATGCAGGCGCTTAGACAAATCACAGTGCCCAGCGTCTTTTTCAGAGAGTTTTGCTTTTTTTTTGTGTGTGAGGCGTGGGGCCCAAAGGAAGACCCTTTGCGATACCGAGCACAGCAGACACCGTTTGTAGATTATTTTATTTGAACTCAATCCCGTCGGGGGTTGCGGCATCGTAGACCTGTGAAACAGCCCCCCCGCGGCCCGCCCCTCCTCTCAGCCGGTCCTCACACACCGCCAGCCTTGCGCACCGTGCGGGTATACATTATGCTCGTCGACAGAGCAGAAGAAGTGCGTCTAACGCTGCCATGCCGTACCCTTCATAGGGAAGAGCCCTTGCCATTGGGAGGACATTGGACGCCGTGATAGTGGGCTCCGACGAGACAAATGGCGGTAAGGATTTATGACCAGGCGACCGAGCAACAGTGACTTCCGCAGGGATGCGATGCGTTTCCCATTTTGTCATGGACACCAAACACAAGTGATAACATCTGATGAGACATGAGCATGGGGGCTGAGTTGCTGGAAACCCTGTGCGCTTTATTTTTAAAATTCCTTCTGAACAAATCAAAAGATTAAACAAACAAACAAACAAACAAAAAAAACAACACAAAAGAGCCTCCCTCCACAGAAACATAACCTACAAACAACAAAGTCTGGCTCTTTCACCTATAGAAAAAAATCCCCATTGTGCAGATAAAGAGACATACGGCTTCGGGGCATGCTTCTGGCGGTCCCTATTTTCCATGATTTGTGCATCAAATGATAAACAAGTAATACATAATGCTATATGCTTTTGTTCCCCGTCTGAAGGGCCTCTCAAAATGGAAGCTATTAAGGCACTACAAATAACATATTAAACCTATTGACACATTACAGATACGTCCATTTGAGGACAGCAATTTATGTTCGACTTCCATTTCATGTCTGTTTCCAATGGGATTTGTCGGTTTGTTTTCAATCAAAAGGTCATGGGGTTACTTCTGTATCTTATGAAGTGTCAATGAAGCGTTCTTGAATTACACTTTTCTTGGAAGCAACACAAACGGATGAAAAGGCCATAGTTTGACTTGTGCTCCATGTTCCCACCCATGTATCCCCCCATATTGATTCAATATTCAATAGTATCTGCCCGCCTCACGGACCGCAGCCCCATCCCACCCCCCCACCCCGACTCTCCCCTGGTTCTCCCCATGCCCACCCATTGGAAAGCGGAGTTTTTTATCAAAGCCAAGACCATGAACTGCCATCATGTTTGCATAGGTTTGGAGTATAATGGAGTCGGTGACATGGCCAACCGAATGTTTGCAAAGGAGCGATGCCGGAGCCGAGCACAGCATGCATGTCAGCCCCCGTTACAGCGGGCGGTGGTGGAGGGTTGTCAAGCTTGAAATGTCAGCTTCCTGATGGGGGCTGACAGCGAACTCTGGAAGAGACATGTGGGCCATGTTGCAAAGCAAGCGCTTCCGAGATTCCTCACCAGTCCAATTGTGACATTTGGTCGGACAGGTTCAAGCGCAGGAAACATTGTTGAAGTTGTGACTATTTGGGATTCCTGCAATGCATTTAACAACAGTGTTTTGCTGCGCTTTGGTTTTTCGATCAGCTGCCTCTGCTGCACAACCAGCAGAGTCGGTTATTTTTGCAATTTGACTTCTAATGCACAATTTTGACTAACAGGGGGAAAGTGCCACAACTCATTTGTGTTCATTTGGATACTGCATATGACAACAAATGTATTCTTAATTGATTATATTTCCAGTAGTGATTTAATATTATTAAATAACCTATTTTACAAAAACACATGACCATTTTTGTGGCTTGATTATGAGTGAATAGTTTTAAAAATGCATATTGGCTATGATATTACTGAAAATCTGACAAAACACTGGTTACTAATACTGCTTTGCTTTGTTTTTCAAAATGTACTGCAACAGTGAATACATTTAAAAGCACTGGTGCTAACACTGTGTGACTAGTACACTATTATGTTGTTTATTATGTCTGACACTTTTATTGTGTAACCTCTGCGTCACCAATTCCTATTATTTGGACTTCAGTGAATAGTTATACTGCCTGGGTGCAGCTTTACAGATATATAATATGATTTGTCCTTCGTATGGTTGAAATAAATCTCTATACATAAGCAATGTGTCATTGTACAAAGAACAGGAATTAATTTGAGCCTACCTTGAACATTCTCCGATGTAAACAGGATTTGACTGCCAGCCAAAAGCTATTCACAAATAACATTAAAGTGAGAAAATTGTCTTGAGGCGCCGCGGTCACACTAAAGTTATCAAACAGGAATGGAGTGAAAGCAATACAAAGCAGCAGTCCTTGTCCTAAAACGATGAGCAGGAACACTCAAATTAGCAGTAAAATAAACATTGTGACAAATCAATTATTTACACCAAATCAATCCAAAGTGTACACTTCATGATAGGGAAACCGAAGAAACACAATACTAAGGAAGCCGACTGAAGCACAAACCATTTATCGGTTGAACTTCAACGAATGGAGGTCAAAGCTGTATTACAGACGACAACAGTTGCATGGTAGCACTTAAACCTGCACTTAATAACTATTTATACAGCAGGGCTTTCGTGTAGCACAGTGCATCACTTCACGTATGCTAAAAAAGAAAAATCGCCTGTTATTCCTTGTGTTGCGTGCGTTTTCCCTTTCCCTTGTGTCTCCTGTGCTCCCTGTTTGTCTCCCTCCCTCGTGTGTGTGTTGTGGGCGTGGTATCCATTAATTTCTCCCGGCTCCCTGATTGCTGTTCATCCCGTTCACCTGCGCCAAGCCGCACACCTGCAATCCATCATCTCCTCAACTCTGCAGTATATCGACCCCCCGGCCCTTCACTCACTCAGATCATTGTTCCAGCCGTTGTGGTTCGCCTACTACATCTGCGGCCACTTGAATTGTCTTCTTCTAGTGATATCTCTCTGTGTGTGTATTTTTGGCTTGTCTCTAACCTGGTCTCCCTGCGCCACAGGATCATTACTTGCCCGCCTGCCTGTTCATATCCCTGCCTGCCATTCAGCGATCCAGTCTGCCTGTCACTAGCTTCCCCGCTACAGCGTCTACAGCCACACTCTCTGCCCTGCCACGCTTCACCGCCTCCCCTTACCCCTCTGCCTTCGTCTGCCGGACTTCCCTTTCATCCAGGGTAGTCCAAAATTAACTTTAGGACTACCTGCCAGAGAAGATCTACCGGCCAAGCATTTGTTTTACTATATAACCCTTTTTTTTACCTACCAAATGGTTAAATCTATAAGCCAGTGGCTGGTGGCAGATGTTAATTTTGGACCCTGCTCTCATCCATCCTCATTCCCTGGAGATCCTGTCATTAAACCGCCATCCTTATTCATTCTCACTTTGAGTCTGTGGTCTGCATTTGGTTTTTCCCCGAGTTGATCGTAACAGCATCCAGATTTTCCCACCATGGCACACCAAATTAGATTTAGAGATTTCAAAAACCTGGGTGATTTAGCCATTTAGCCGATGGTGCAATTATTTTAACACACCTAAATAATCTTCTGAAAGTGATGGCTGCCACAATGGGAAAAAAAGTTACAAATAACTGAACAAAAGTGATGGCTACAGTGCAAAAAGTTACATAGTGCAGGTTTAACATAAGACCTTTTCAAGAATTACCCCCAGTCCCTGTGGCATTTCAGAATACTACCGACCAAAAGACAGAAAGACAGAAAGAGCACACAAATCTTGGACCATCTTTCGTGTACTGCTTCGGCTCCAGCCCAACGCCTGAGGCCAGGACACTTAGTTGGGGATGCAGGGAAGCCAGACAAGGCTTGGATGGATCTGAGGACACATAGACAGGAGGACTAAGCACCTAGCTAGCAATGCATCGTTGCCAAACGTATATATTACAATTTATAACAGTAATAATAGGAACTAATAATCCTAATAATAGATAATAGTAACACGTAATATAATATGATGTCATATAACAAGCCAAACACTCCTTATTTAGAAAGTGAGTTATAGTAGTTGGTTAACTACTGTATGTGCATTACACGTAGCTCACAAACAAATCTATAAACAAAAATAAAATTATACTACGACACGAGCGGACAGGGAAGACTTCAAAATGTGGATTTTTTCTTGGAGCCTCACACGGATACTGCCATGGTCAGGTAAACAAGATCAAATTTAATAAGCAAGAGGAAATGTTATATATATATATATTTATATTTATATATATATCCACTCCAAATATTGGCATGCATTTCAATCATGTGAAGGCCTGAGCAGGAAGGGTCCAGGAGATACTGAACAGGCAGATCCTGCTTTCTGCTGGAGCTGATTACCAGAGGGCTTGAAACCACTCTCATGATATTATGCACAAGATGTCCCACCACACCAAGAGACCGGAAAATAGCCATTTTGTTGAGAAATTATAGCTCAGCTCTCACACAAGCTGAGTTCTTTCTTCTTCTTCAAAACCGTACTTGGCATTTCCGTTATTTAAAAAAATGTGACTTCAGAAAAAGGCACACACACACACGCACAAACAAACAAACACACAAACACTAGAAATGAGTCACTCCCTTTGTGAATCACAGTGACCCCATCTCGTAGACATCTGTGGGACTTGATGTTGAAACTGAGGACAGATTTTCACACACTTGCCTACCGAGACTGCAGTGAACTCCAGTAGGATGCTAACACCTACAGTCTGACGCCAGATGTCAACAGGCTGCTCACGTGTGTTTGCTTTACATCTCTGCATAGTTTCTCTGTGGGGGCTGGCAGGAAAGCAACAACATATTTTCTCTACAATATTTGCTCTTGTTGTGGACCGAGGGCTTTTTTTTAAAGACAGAAAGTCAGATGTTTAGACAGGAAGTCAGATGTTTAGACAGGAAGTCAGATGTTTAGACAGGAAGTGAGACGTCCATAAGCTTCTGAACAGGTGAGGAAGCATCCTGCGATGCACCGTGTTATTCAGACGGGGTATGACATTATTAAATGTCTTAGCAAGTAATTTAAAGATATGGGAAACACGCACGCGTGGATAATGTATGTATCCCAAGTGACTGTGCAACGTGTTCACACTAAATAAATTATAGTGTCAATTCAATCAGGGGAGACAAAATGAGAAATGTGGAAGTTATTTATTGACAAATAGATACCGAATGGATTTTAGATTTGAATGGATTCATATATCCACTTTAAAAGACAGGGAGATATTGAGACTGACTCACATAGGTGGGATTGAGGGTGAAAACGATATGCGTTAAAATAAATAAATAAATAAAACCCAAAAGGCAAGTTTGAAGGAAACAGGAATTGAAGACACAGACTGAAAGAGGCTAAATAAGGTGAACAATTGAGGAATAAAATACATTTACGAGGTGCACATTTTAAACAAATGGATGCTTACAAAGCACTGTTTTAAGTTCCTTAATGTAATAAAGGAGACTGAAGCTCTAACCCCTAACTTGTTTTTTTGTGATCTGTGAATCTGATAATGAAGCACATTCATTCTCGTAATCTTGACAAAAAAATGTAGTTTTCATCGATTTTTCTTCTCTTGTTGTTACCAACTCGGGCGCAATTAGATGGACTTGGTCACAATCCTCCCCACAATATATTAGAACCAATATAATATGTTGCTTTCCCCCAGATCCTCACTATGACCTCAAACAAACCCTTACCCCAACTCTCTCTAACCCAATACGTTAACCAAACCATTTAAAACTTTATACCTGCCCTTAATCATCTTTTAATCAATACCTAACCAAGACCTCATTGAGGATGTTTTGGTATAGGATTAAATGATCCCTGGTTACCGCTGATTATTTAAATGACCACTTCCTCTCCCCCTCACCGTTCAGTGTGCACCGAGTTCACAGACGGTGTGAAATGACTCTCACATGACACACGGAACAGGATATGAGGGCATGACTGACTGCAGGAGGAAGACGCGACGGCTGGGTATTGATCCCGAGGGGGGGGGGGTTAATTTGCAACAGCACTTAGGAGTATGTGCCAAAGGCGTCATTAATATTAATCGCGCCCGGAAATGAATGCTCATCCGCCAAGACTTGCTAAAATAAAACAATTTCTGCTTCATGTGTTTAAGAAAAATTGGTTGGGAGACGAGAAACTTCCCACTTGCTTTAGACTTTAAATGCATGAACGCCGCCAATGCAGTGTTTATATTAAATGTTATAGTTATATACGTTGACACACATTAACCCCGGTCATCAGTCATTACTCCATTAATACGTTTTGTTCCCATATGACTTGTTAATTAAGACATTTATACGTTCTAGTTTCTCTCTCTTGGTCCCCACTTTGTTGAAAAGATAAAATCGGTGTATTCTGCAGGGCGTGTAGGGCACGCCCTGCTAATTCATTCTTTCATATAATTATATACTAATAATAATAATAGTGCCATTTTTGGCAAGAATTTCAGATGAGAGAGAGAGAAAGAGAGAGAGAGGGAGAAAATGGACGAGAGCGGGGGGGGGGGGGGGCAGCAGGGAAGGGTGAAAAATGTTTTTAATAAACCAATGGCCATCATGTTTGTTGTTTGTGTGTGTGTGTTTGACCTTGCATCAGCAACGTCAGCTGGAGCTCTCTCTCTCTCTTGGACAATATGTCGCCTGTGGCATAAACAAGAGGAAGTGATGCTTATACACTGCACTGTTCAAAAAAGAGCAGTATTATACGCCACACACAAGACAAACACGCACACACACACACGCACAATGGGGGCCACACACAGACTCGCATCACAAACACACAAATGCAAATGCAGGTCGCACACATGTAAACACACACACACACACCAGACCCAACTGCGCAAAAAACACACTCCTCCAGTCCTTCACAAGCGAATCCTTTGTGTTGGTTTTCAGTAGTACCTTGCTTGGGGCCATGGAGGAAGAAAGGAACTGCAGCAGCCCGCACTAGCCTTGGTCCAGTACACACAGGGTCAGCCTTCAAATACGCAAGGCTGGGGGGGGGGGGGGGGGGGGGGGGGGGGGGGGGGGGGGGGGGGGCGGGGGGGGG
>JAOPJH010000138.1:3157088-3168451 GCA_027122575.1 Merluccius polylepis | reverse complement strand
GAGAGTTTGAGAGAGAGAGAGAGAGAGAGAGATCGAGAGAGAGAGAGAGAGAGAGAGAGAGGGAGAGGGAGAGGGAGAGAGAGAGAGAGAGAGAGAGAGACTAATTGACAAAAGTTTTGAATTCATGAATCCTTGTTTTCACAAGTCCTTTCGCGTGTCTGCATGCCCTTCATGAGATGTGAACCTCCTTATTCATTCGCTTTGGATGAAAGCGACTTGAAGTCAATGACTAAATAGTAAACGCTGACAGCTAAATGCTAACGGCTAAATGCTAACAGCCAAAGCATACTCTCACAAGGCAGCCTGTGTCCTTGGGGCGAGGTCTTTGTCTCAGAAGTGTTCCTCTGGGCCACCAAACGCGTGGGCTGGCGTGGCCAAATGAGGACCTGCTAGAGTCAAGGCTCGTCTTTATAGTCCGCTTACATAAAACACCGTGTGAGTGGCGAGCGGCTGACTCATCATCACGACGGCATCGCAGGACGCGGAGCCAAGTGTCTCCAATCTTCTGCACTTCAGTGGTCGACCGTCCCTCGCTTTCCCTCTGTCACTCTCTCTCTCCCTCATCTCTCTGTCTCTCACTATTTCCCTGTGTCACTGCCTCTCTCTCTCTATCTGTCTCTCTCTCTTTCTCTCCGTCTCTCACATTCACTCTGTTCCGTCGCTGTCCCTCTCTTTCTATCTTACTCTCTTTATCTCTCTGTCTTGCAGTCACTCTCCCTCTCTTTCTGCCGCTCCCTCCTTCCAATCGCTCTCGCTCTTCTTCTCTTTCCGCTCACCGCTCTTACTATATGTCCCTCTATCCCCTTCTCTCTCCCACTCTATCTCCCCCATTCTCCCTTCCCCACTCTGTCGCTCTGTCTGTCCTCTAGCTCTCATCCTTAGTTTAGCTTTTCTCTGTACCTGTGTCTGAAGATGGAGACCGTAATGCCGGATGGGCAGAGAGAAGAAGGGAAGAGAGCGAGAGAGAGAGAGAGGGGGGACAGACAGACGGACGGACGGACGGACAGACGGACGGACGGTCGGATGTACAAGGGGCTGATTCATCCGACCGTCGGTGAAGCACAGAGTCTCTTAGTTTCCGCCGTGCATTATAAATACAAGCTCGGTCAGTCATCAAATTAGAGCCATCTGCATTGGCCCGCGACCAGGATCCCGCCGGACGCACAGTTAAAGTAGTGTGAGGGCGGGCGGAGCCATTCAGAGGCGATCAAAGGCTGCACCCAAGATTTTGGTTTGGTTCACTCACTCTCTCTCTCTCTCAAGGTGGAAACAACCACCTGCCTGCGTGTGTCGCGTGGTCGTACATGTGCAAAAACACACACACACACACAAGCACACACACACACACACATACGCAAGCACAGCCCTATTCTGCGCTGGTGTGTGGAAGTGGCGCACCACGCCTCTGCAACAGCCCATCAAGTCGAAAAACAGCCGCTGGAAGCAGACTGGTACGGCGGTGCGGTGGCTGTGGGCTGTTCAAAGTGAGTTAGAGTCATACTCAGGCATGTGAGTGTGCAGGGCAGTCTCGTGGCCCGGGCGTCTGGCTCTGGTTCTGTGTTCGAACCCCACTCGAACCCCGCAGCCTACCTGCATAGGTATCGTTGATCTAGGCGCCTCCTCATTATTCTGATTGTAAGTAAATGGGACAGATTTTGAGGTTTAGATGTGTAGTGTTGCAGCATTTCTTTCCCCCTCACATAGTGAAGGTTGCTGTTTTGTGGCCCATAATGGATGATCACATTCTGCCGTCAGCGCCGCTAACAGGAAACAACGCGTCGTTTTTCACAATATTTGTTTTGTCACACAGCGTATCGCCACAGCCTAATGCCCGCTATGCGCAGCTTAGCATAGTGTGATCGACCAACTAATGAACACCAGGTTAAGGTACGATGCAGAGAGTAGCTCCATTGTTTCTCATTAAAATGTCCTCCTCTTTCCTCTAGGCGAGAGCAGCAGCGGGCTCAGCCTGAACCAGTACATCCTCTGGCAGTATCGCCTTGGCAGCGCGCCCTCTCTGCCTCCCTCAGCCCTTTATCCCAACGCTCAATGAACAGTTCCTAAAAGGCTCGGCTTTAAAGGGGCACACAGCCTATTGTGATTTTGTTTTTTTTATTATTTTAATGCCGTTGCCTTCAGCACAGCCTTCCTCTGGTTGATTTTCAGCCCGAAGGCGGCGTTCAATTAGCGCTAGCGCTCCTTTTTTTTCTTTTCTTTTTTTTTTGACTCTCTCTTGTGGCGTAGCCTCTAGCACAGCTGTAGCCTGACGACTTTGGCATCCGCGGTCCTTGTGGTTCGTGGAAGAGTCGTGTGCTTTGAGATATCTTTTTTGTCAATAGTTTGGTCAATAGTTTCCTGAATCGTATCTTTACTGAATGATATCTGACAATACACCATCTAGTAGTGTATTGTTGTTGTTATTGGCAATTTTTGAAAAAAATAATAATTAGTTGATTTTTGTATTAGATTATTAGTTGAATAGTTGATTCCTGCAATTGTATCTCAGGTCTCTTTCTGCAATGCAGCTTGTCACGACTTTGGCTAATAGACCAGTAGGCTAGTCTATAACACAGAACAATGACAAAAGCCTCATCTGTAATCCGGTGGTAATTCAACACAGATGGGCCACCAACAATTTGCCGCTTCCTCCCCAGAACAGCAGAATAGTGTAATGAAAACCTTGCTCCCTGTACTCATCTCCACGTTCACGACGGGTTCATCACTAACCAGCGTTTATGAAGTGGACGCCTTGGAGCCGAAATCAAACACCTCTTGGTATAATCACAAAACACGGGCGAGACAATAACGGCTTGTTTTTTTTTTTGTCCTTTTGCGGCAAAAGACGCTGGCTGTGAATTCATTTACAAGATGGGGACAAGATGTGAAAGAGAGAAAATGAACTGTGAGGTTTCAAGTTGTCTGTATACAACCACCTTCATAAAGACTGCCCCTGTCAACACACACACACACACACACACACGCACATGTATACAACATACACCCAAGGTCTGAGTGCTGTGCAAATATTTCATCCTTTTATAGTTACAGAATGTGGATGTTTACTTTCTTTGACGTTGTTACTTGGTATGAAATAGCAGACATGACTGCAGTATTATTCAGTGACATTTGGTCTGCTGGCGTTGCGCCTGATCTCCTGGCAAGCCTGAGCGGTGCGTTAGCGGTGATATATGCTATATCTGCTTTTAAGTGAGACCCTTTGTCCCATCTGGCCTTGATGGAAGCAGAGGTTCGTCTGACACAGCAATATCCACCCCTTATTCCCCATATCCCGCATAATGTTCAGGGTTCTGTATTCCAGCAAGATATCCATGTCTTGACCTTACACCCCTCGGCCAAAGCATGCTAGTGTCTCTTGCGGAAAAGCCCCGCGCCCACCCACACAATTTTTTCCCCACTTCAACTTGGCTCCGGCTCCGGAAATAGGAAACACTGTGTTGGAGCCGGTCCAGTTGCATTTCTGAGCATGACCGTGGGGAAATCATTTCCCTCCATGGCTCGCGTTTTGTCGAGGGGTTCTCCCGAGGGCATGGGTTTTCGAGGCAGGTGGCGACATTTGCATATCATTGGAGTGGAGACAACTCAAGCCTGGGAAATCCTGCAGCTCTGTGGCGTCTCTGTGCCAAGCGGAGCTCTCAGGGTTTAATGAGTGATGTCTTACTGAGAGAATCCCTTTGAGGTCAGGAAAGCCACACTCAGGCTGGTCACAGCTGGCTGGGGCTTGATAACGCCGCCACAGTCGATCCGGAATTAAGTTTCCCCACATGCAACGCTGCAATGCAGGAGAAGAATAAATAATGAACAAATAACGACAAATAACTATAAACTTTATAATCAGAATGATCATAGATTAGGAGCATACATCGCAGCCTTCACATTTTGCACTGGACTTATAAAACAAGCTCTAGTGCTTTGTAACAGGACATTTTTAAACACTGAGAACAAATTGGATTTTCCATATGTGCGTCATTGAGCTTAGTTAATTCCACTCTCTTCCGTCAATTAGCAAAATATCTGTTCGCCTCCTTTATGCAATTCAATTATCAACAAATGTTTATATAATTGACTGTTACATGATGTGATTAAAGTCCAAAAAAAGCTTGTTGGCACTTAGATATCATTATTGTTATCATTGTTCACACTCTTCAATCTCTGCTCCACAGTTTCCTACTTCGGGGACAGCTACTGCAGAATAGAAGCCATCCAAGATGTCTCCACCTTCGAGCTGTCCCTGCAGTTTAAGACCAGCCGCCGCAGTGGCCTGCTCCTATTGGCTGCCGGAATGGAGGACTACATGTTCCTCGAGCTCCAGAATGGGAAACTACAGGTGAGACATGTGGACAGTGTAACGTTAGGAGGTTGTCCTTGACACAGCTTTTTTTGAAACAAGGGAAGGCGGTATTAAAAAAAACGGAAACGAAAGTTTGAAATTGTTCCAGTAAGTCTTGGAATCATTTCCTGTTTAGGTCAACTGGTAGAGCATGGCATTAACACTGCCATGCTTCAGGGTTTGTTTCCCAGGCCACCCATGCTAAAAAAAAAACTCATGGTATTGCAAGACATTTTGGGTAAATAGCATCGACGATCACAATTTACATGAGTATTAGTTAAATATTTGATATTTGTCTTTACATCAGAATAGTTTAAATGAGCACTTATGTCACTATGTACCTGAGTATTTCTTTCCACAGCTTGGTGAACAATAACAGTTCTGAGGTCATAAGCACGTTTTATGGTTCAGATGTATTAGTTCAACTCTGAGTAAACACATTTACCTCACCTTCATGGTCAGTGGAGCGGTTAGGGAATCTGTTTAATTTCATCACTGATTGTCATTTGGACACTCTATGTACCTTTACAAAGCAACACAATTGTTTTCACATGAATCATATTTTAAGTTGTGGTGTACTTAGTTGACATGATAAAGTCAAAATTTGCTATTAATCAAACTTTCTATTAATATTATATCTACATAATATGTATATGCCATCTATTTCAGCCATTACATAATCTACAAATATATACAAATTATATTATATTGTATATTAAATTGTTATCCATCTTTGTATCTTCACAGGTGCGCATGAACATGGGCGCAGGAGAGGTAACGCTGACCTCTTCTCTCGGCGTGCAACTGAACAACCTTCTGGAGCACCATGTGTCTGTCATCCTCCAGGACTCAAAACTTACTATGACGATCGACAAGCTCTTTCCCACGTACGTCCCTGTGCCAGGCGCAGACGAAGAGGAGCTAAACATCGACATTGGCGTCTGGCTAGGAGGAACAGGAGATTTGGACGCCCCATTCCTCAGCAACGCCATCCCGCCATTCCGAGGCTGCATGGCTGACGTGAAGTTCGAGTCCCACAGGTTCGATATCCTCAACTCGGAAATGAAAGACTGCCACGACACCAAAGAGTCCTGCAGCAGTGAGTTTGAGGCCGGCGACGGCGAGGCCACCAGTTTCATTAGCCCTGATTCGTTTATATCTTTACCCACCTGGAGCGGATTGAGTGGGGAGGGCCGTGGCTTGGAGTTCCTGATGAAAACCACGATCGAGGATGCGGTGCTCGTTTTCCATCCCGGCCGTGAATCTGACTTCATCGCCGTCGGTGTTGTAGGGGGTTTCCTCAAAGGAGTGGTAGACATTGGAACAGGCATGCAGGTTCTCGATAACACCCAGGTCAAGTTGGATGACGACCAGTGGCACAGAGTGAGGCTCCAAGTGGAAAAGACGTTATTTGAGATTGATGTTGACAGCCAGGCAAGCTCCCTCCCACTGGATGACTCAGAAAGTTTGGACTTGGTAGGAAATCTATACTTGGGTGGGATCCAAAGGAAGATGAAAGATGTGTTCCATGATAGTGGCATCTTGGATCGCATGGAGGAACAGATCACATCCGAGTCTTTCATTGGATGCTTCGGGGATATCAAAGTGAACCAGAAGGACAGGAGTTTGCAGGATGCTTTGGTGACTAAGGATGTCCACGTGAAATGTGAGGGAGAGGACTATGACTACTATGACTCTGAGGCGACCACCACCGCAGCCCCTGTTCCTATTACATACAGCGATTCTGTCCCCAACAAACACCACTGCTATCCAACCGAGGGAATGCCAGAGGCTTTCCGAAATATCACCACGCTCCTCGAGGTCACCCCGTTGCTTGTGCCTGAGGGCGGCGAAGCATTCCTGGATATAAACAACCTAAGCCCCACATTTGATTTAAATGCGGTAGGAATGCGCCAGTCTCAGATCATCTTCACCCTCAAGAGCAATCCGTGGTATGGACTTCTTGATATGAATCTCAATACGAAACACACAAAAAAGTTCACTTTGCTTGATGTTGTCAACAAAAAAATTAAGTATCTGCATGACGGGAACGAAAAGTATGACGATCAAATACAGTTAGAAGTGGCTGCCAACAGTAACGGCTACCTACCAGAATGTCTCAAAATGTCACATGAGTACACACTTCCAGTGGAGGTCATTCCTGTCAATGACATCCCACAACTTGGCGGTGGAGACATTCAGGTTACGGAGAATGGGCGAACACGCTTGAGTTCAAACCTTATTAAAATAGTGGATTCTGACACGCGTTGCGATGAATTGAGGATAACAGTAACCTCAGCACCTTCAAGGAACATTTACCTGGAAAATGACCAACGGCCAGGTAGACCCATTACAGAGTTTACATGCAGGCAGCTGAAAGATGGCCTCATCTTTTTCGTACACAAAGGTGGCAGTGTGGAAGATATTACCCTTGAGGTAGCTGACGGCCATTCAGTCAGTCAATCGACAACCTTTAAGATGTCTGTTACAAAACCACACATGACCATAGTAACCAATTCTGGCATTGTATTGTCTCAGGGAAGCAATGCTACAATAGGTATTCAACAGCTAGCTGTCATTGCTCATCCCCATGATGCAGATGTTGTTTATAATGTCACACAACCTCTGCGGTATGGGGAACTGATCCTTATTACAAGTAACGGCATGCCCAAACAGATAACCTCTTTCTATCAGTCAGATTTGGATCAGGGCAGCGTTCTATATGTTAGCACAGATTCAAGTGACCAGGAAAACAATGTCATTGAGCATATTCAGTTTGACATCCACCTGGGTCTGGTGTCCAAGTGGAACAACACTCTTCTCGTCAAGATCCTTCCTGCTCCAGTAAAGATTTCTCACCTAAACCCAGTGGAGGTCGAAGCAGAAATGGAGTTGTTTATCTCCCAAGAAAATCTCCAGGCAACGGTCAACGGGCACATGGTCAACCCACAGACGGTCAAATATGTTCTCCTGACGCCACCAACACTGGGCAGTCTTCGGTTTCAAGGCAGTGAGCTCTCTGAAGGCGACACCTTTACAGAACAGGATATTCATAACCGTTACCTCAGTTACAGTGTTCACAGTGCCGTGGAGAGCGTGGATCAGTTCCAGTTCAGAGTGTTCGTCGGGGATGAGCACTCTCCCATCTACACCATGCCAATTACTATCATTTCCGATCCAAGCAGCGCTGATTCAACTGTTCCTCTTCTCACTATTGAGAGTTTGGCTGTGTTGCAGGGAGGTGAGGACATTCTGAGCAAGAAACACCTCTGGGTTCAGTCGCCAAGCTCTGTAGATTTTGTGTACCGGGTCACACAAGACCCGAAGCATGGCAGACTTATCAGGGAGTCCCCACCTGGGCAGCCTCGATTTGATGGGGGAATAAAAGTTTTCAGCAACGAGGACCTTCAACTTGATCGACTCATTTATAAGCACGATGGCTCCAAGACAGACAGTGATGACTTTCACTTCACAGCGAGTGATGAGACCAGTGTACAGACCAATGCTCAGTCGTCCGTGATTGGTGTTTTCCGGATAACCGTTCAATCGAAGAATGAGCATGTGCCCGTGCGGGTGGTGGATAAGAGCTTCAACGTGGTCAGGAATGGTCAGCGCTTGTTGACCACTGACGTCCTTCAATTCAGGGATGATGATGCCAACTTCAACGACACTCAGATCATCTACGCTCACGAGGGAATCCTGTCGGGGCAACTGGTGTCAGTGTCCAACCCCTCGCAGCCCCTCTTCCGCTTCACACAAGCCGACTTGAGGGACAAGCGCATTCTCTTCGTGCACCACGGAGCCGACCGCGATAACTTCCAGCTGCAGGTGTCCGACGGGCTCCACCAGACGACCACGCTGATGCAGCTGCACGCCGGCGAGCCCTACCTGCGCGTGGAGAACAACACGATGGTGGTGATGGACCACGGCAGCACCAAGACAATTGACACCACGCTGCTGAGCGCCGACTCCAACATGGATGTCCGAGACGACGGCGAGATCGCCTTCGAAGTGACGTCTCCGCCCGGCGATGGCAGGATCATCGTGAGTGGCATCGAGGCGTTGAGATTCACCCAGGAGGACCTGAAAAAGGGAGTTGTGTCATATGAGCACAACTACGAGAGCTTGAGGTCCAAGGACTCCTTTGGGTTTACCGTGCAAAGCAAGGGATATTCGCAAGAGGGCACATTCAGGATTAAAATATTCAAGCAAGGGTACTATTCTGAACCGGAGGTGGTCACCAACAAGGTCCTCATCGCGTACGAGGGGGAACACACCGTGGTTGACCAGGACCATCTCAAGGTAGTTTGTTGCTCAATAATTGTACTTTACCTGAGGGGAAACTTATTATTCGTATTTTGTAGCGTAGACTGTATTTGATAATTACTGCTTTAATGAACGAACCTGCTAACACTGTGCGATGTCCATATGCTTTTGTTTAACGAGGCAGTATATATAAACTCTGGTAGTCATTACTGGCTGACTGAACATTGTTCAGTCAGTTTGTTATTTCAAACGGTTTTTGGAACTGTCATATGACCCAAGCACTGTCTTGTGATATTGTGCAATATTTGTTTTGTTACTCTCTCAGATTCCCATTGCAATCACATGCAACCACCACATGTAATACTGTACAATTGTTGCTTTTAATCTTGTTTATGTACTAAATTACAGTCTATTAAGTGTTGAAAACTCAGCACAACGTACACCCTTGGGACGTTGCTGGAGCCCCCTGTAATTAATAAGATCTGCTTGCACTCCATCTTAAAAGTAAATGATCTGAGCTTAATGTGTTTATATAGGCTTTGACGATAATGAGAAAACATTGAACTCACTGTTTGGAAGACAGTGTGGAAAACTAGACTTCCAATTTACCACCATTTTACTGTGTAGTAATTCAGCAGTCTCTTTTATCCAAAGCAACATCATTAACGTCATTAATGAGCAGGTAGAACTTAAGCCTTAATCATGTAAACCTTCACTTCACTGCGTCTTTCAGGTGGAGCAATCAGACATCCTACCGTCAGAGATGGTGTTCACCATCAGGGAGCCCGCCCGCCTCGGACACGTGGTCATGTTGGTGAATAACTCAGACAGAGCCGACGCCCCTGTGCTCGACTTCATCCACTCGTTCACCCAGGACGACGTCGACGAGGGCCGAGTCCTCTACGCGTCCGCCTCTCAACAGGTTCTTAACTCATCCAATCTCCTTCCACACACCTCCCTGTCACAAAGGCACAAGCCAAACGCACCCACTGATACTATTTTGTCATTTAGCAGACACTTGTATCCAGTGACTTACAGGGAATTCAGATACATGTCATTAAGGACCAGATAGTGGTTAGGCAGCGTCTTGCCGAAGGATGCCAACAAGTTATATTGCGAACACTGAAGTTCGATGTCCAGTACCCTTTGACTGGAAATCCACCACCTGCCCACTACACTATCCTGCTTGTCCTTCCACCTGTAAGATAAGATGTACCATATCAATGCATATGTCAATGAAATTAGAAGGACTTAATTCTTCCGTCAGGAACTTTGTTTGCATGGTGCAGGGTTACAGTGCATTAAGACATGTGAGACAACATACAAGTCCACGTTAAGAGCAGTCCAAAATGTCCAGAATGTGGTGTATGCATTAGGTTTTCCTGTTTTCATATTAAGAGATCCAGTGAATAACGCTAGCTCACCGGTAGCTATCTGCCCTCGCTAACGGTTCCCGTCCGGGTCTTCCAGGGCAGCGACGTCTTCCGGATAGACGTGACCAACGGCTTCACCACCGTGGAAAACCTGGAGGTGGCGGTCCGCATCGTGCCGCGCCTCATCCCCCTCCACGGACACAACTTCACGGTGAAGGAGGGCCTCGGCGTGTCCATCACCACGGAGATCCTCAACATCTCCCACTCCTTCTACGACGACGCCAACATCGACTTCGCGGTGGAGGAGCCTCCGCGGCACGGCGACCTCCGCTACCGGGACGGCACCCTGCAGGAGCTCACCTACTTCACCTGGGAGGAGGTGAGGAGGGGAGGGGAGGGGAGGGGAGGAGCTTAACTATTCACCTGGGAGGAGGTGAGGGGAGGAGTTTAACTACTTCACCTGGGAGGAGGGGAGGAGCTTAACTACTTCACCTGGGAGGAGGGGAGGGAGAAGCTTAACCACTTCACCTGGGAGGAGGGAGGGGAGGAGCTTAACTACTTTACCTGGGAGTAGGGGAGGAGGGAGGAGCTTAACTACTTCACCTGGGAGGTGGTTAGGAGGGGAGGGCGGAGTGGAGCCTAACTACTTTACCTGGGAGGAGGGGAGGATGTACAGGAGGAGGGTGGAGTTGAGGGAGGGGAGGGGAGGAAGAGAGGGAGGGAGAGAGGGAGGGAGAACGAGGTGGAGGGAGGAACAGGTGGAGGAAGGGAGGAACAGGTAGAGGGAGGGAGGGAGAGGGGGAGGGAGGGAGGAAGAGGTGGAGGGAGGGAGGGAGAGGTGGAGAGAGGGAGGGAGGGAGGAAGGAAGAGATGGAGGGAGAGAGGGATGGAGGAAGAGGTGGAGGAAGGGAGGAAGAGGTGGAGGGAGAGAAGGAGGGAGGAATAAGTGGAGGAAGGGAGGAAGAGGTGAAGAGGTGGAGGGAGGAAGAGGTGAAGGGAGGGAGGGAGGGAGAGGTGGAGAGACGGAGGGAGGCAGGAAGAGATGGAGGGAGGAAGAGATGGAGGCAGGGGGGTGAGATGGAAGGAGGGATGGAGGCAGGAACGAAGAGGTGGAGGGAGGAAGAGATGGAGGGAGGAAGAGATGGAGGCAGGGGGGGTGAGATGGAAGGAGGGATGGATGCAGGAAGGAAGAGGTGGAGGGAGGGAAGAACAGGTGGAGGGATGGATGAAGGAAGGGAGCGACCAATCACAGGGAGGGGGGGGGGGGTGTAATACTCAAAATTAGGAAAACGTCTGTAGACATTTGTGTGTGTGTGTGTGTGTGTGTGTGTGTGTGTGTGTGTGTGTGTGTGTGTGTGTGTGTGTGTGTGTGTGTG
>JAOPJH010000138.1:3083326-3093689 GCA_027122575.1 Merluccius polylepis | reverse complement strand
GTGTGTGTGTGTGTGTGTGTGTGTGTGTGTGTGTGTGTGTGTGTGTGTGTGTGTGTGTGTGTGTGTGTGTGTTACGAGTATGAAGTCTGCAACAGTCGAGTCACAACAAGCATCAACCTGTTTACCCCTCAGTGCCATCCAGAACACACCCAACCCAGGCGGAGGAGAGAACCAGAGCCAGGGCGCTCCCCGCTCCACCCCTGCCTCCACCTCCACCCCCCCGGCCCCTGGCGGCGCTCCCAGGCACCAGCCTCGGGGTTGGGTGGGCTCCCATTGTGGCAGCCAGCGGGGCTCCTGCAGTAAGGTCAGCTGCAGCGACCCCCCGGGCCGACGGCCACCGGCCGTCCAGCAGATCGAGAACACGCCCCTGCTGTGCCCCTTCCACCTGCAGCCCGTCTCCGAGTAAGTCTGCAGGTGCTGGCTGGTGATGCTAGAGAAGCTGCTAACCCACTGGTTCCCAACCTGGGGGGGGGGTCGTTCAAAATGCATGTGGGGTCCCGCATGGTCTAAAACCTGCCCCCAACCAATGGTGGATAGATTTGACCATTTGGCAGTTCAAAGATAATTCAGGGTTGCATATTAAAACAATTGCTTGGCGGCCGGTAGATTTTTCCAGATATTTCATCGTTAGCATTTCTTTTTTCTTTTTATGATTTTGTTAATTCTTTTTTTTGTTAATCTTTTATTTATCCAGGTTGAAACACCGGGTGTAGGTCCCTTATGCACCAATAGCCTAATGATTCGTAGCCACAAGCAAACTACTACTAACTACGTCACTGGAACATTGATATTGAAAACAATTACGAAAGCAGAAATCTTCTGATCTATAAATGCGGTCACAGGCCGAAAAAGGTTGGGGAACACTGTGCTTACCTTTCCTTTGTTTCTGTTTTCCACCTGCAGACCAGAAATGGCCGTGAAGAGCCAAGAGATGGAGCTGATCCGGAACAAAGAGAGGCTGCAGTTTTTCAAGGTAGTGTCATCCGGGCTATTTAAATGCTAAACTACTACTTATTATGTTTTAAGACTCATCCAAAGTGGATTATTTGAAATAGCCTTTTCGAAATAGACCATAGAACGCCGTGATTGACCAATCAGAATCCTCTTCCCGTTAGTGGTGCTCCAAAGCGTTCCAGAACGTGAACGTGGTCCCGCCGGACGTGGGCGCGGTGCACCAGGTGAACCTGGAGCAGCTGTGCCGCGTGGTCCACGTCAGCGACGGCCTGGTGTACCCCGACAGCGTGGTGGGGACCGACTCGCACACCACCATGATAAACGGACTGGGTGTACTGGGCTGGGGTAAGCCACACCGCCGGTACACCACCAGCCAACCTAAAAGAAAATACCAAGACGGTTCTGGGTTGTCTTTATTATTGATTGCAAATGGCCTCCCCTATTGTACAACAATATACTACATGTCTCATTGTCGCGGACATTGAGTTGAACAGAGATTTCTTTGAATGTTATTAAGAAAAAATGTAATAGACATTTCTAGAGTCTGACGTATGGCAACCGTTGTAACGCTGAGTTCACCTTGGCAGGTGTGGGTGGGATCGAGGCGGAGGCGGTGATGCTGGGCCAGCCGGTGGCGCTGACCCTTCCCCAGGTGGTGGGGTGTAAGCTGGAGGGCTCCATCAACCCTCTGACCACCTCCATCGACGTAGTCCTGGGCATTACCAAGGTAACTAACTCATTACTTTTCTATTTTACTTGTCTATTTTAGTTTATCCTACTTTTATTGTTATTCTATTAAGCACTGGTGTTAGCATTTGCTCCTTGTACGTTTTATATTTATTACTGTACTGTTTTTATTCTTATGTTGTAATTTTTTAGCAATCTCTGGCACAAGAATTTCCTTTTGGATTGATGCAGTCTTATTGTCTTATCTTATCTTATCTAACCACAAGCTCATCTGCTACCTTCTGAAGTCATTGTGTTTGCTGATTGGTTATTTATTGTTTTGTTGCAAGTAATGGATGGAGTTTGGCTCCATTAAAATATATATTGTGCCTTATTGTTTTGTACAAAACAACAAATACAATTAGTTTAAAATGGCTATAAAAAAAATCCTTAATCAGAGATAATAAGCTAAAAAGATAACACACGATAAATGTTTGTTTGCTGTCATACGATCCACAGTGGACGCATGTTGAAAACAAGTACAGCTCTTCTCCCCCAGGTATGAGCTGTCTGGGCTCTTAGCAGCGTGAGCAGGCGATCTCTCTGGCGTTCCTCTCTGTCTTGACGGCAACAGAGCAACGTGTTCAGTCATGTTCCCGGGGATTCAGTGACGGTGTTTGTTGTTTTCATCCGCTGCTGGAAAACTGTCTGGATGCTTATACTGAGGCTTATACCACAGTTACCAACAACTATTAGATATTAGTTACCTTCATCTGTAACGTTATTGTTTTTTCATCGGCTTATCAGCTGCTAAATATTCTTGTTGTTTTTGCGTTGTCAAGGAGACATCGTGTTAATGTTTGTTGCGCATTGGAACGTTATTGACCAATCAGAATCAAGGATCCAACAATGCTGTGGGATAATGTATTCTAACTATTGTTGTTCTCGCTGTGTGTTTCCCCTTCTCTTCAGCACCTGCGGCAGGCTAGCATCGCCGGGAAGTTTGTGGAGTTCTTCGGACCGGGAGTGTCCCAGCTGTCTGTCCCCGACCGGACCACCATCGCCAACATGTGCCCCGAATACAGCGCCACCGTCAGCTTCTTCCCAGTCGACCGAGTCACACTCAAGCACTTTAACAAGACCAGTGAGTAGAGAGAGAAAGAGAGAGATCGATCTCCACCCACCCACAGTTAGCGTGGTGTGGGATTTCAGTTATGTGAGTTTAAAAAAAAAGCACAGTGATTTCAGTTGTTTGGCATGTTTTCCATTTATTCTGTAGGACTGTAGATCAAGCTGGTGTAACCTTTGACTTTTGCTCAAAGAGATCTGTAGTCTCTGTTGAACCAGAGCCTGCATTGGCAAATTTCCATCACTCCCTGCCACCCTTTCACATACTATTCTGTTTCCCCTGCAGACTTTAGCCAGGAGAAACTTGAACTACTGGAGTCCTACATGAAGGCTGTGAACCTCTTCAGGAGCTACGAGGAATCTGAAGAGGACCCTCTTTATTCAGAGGTAAGTGGGTGGTGGAGGTGGAGGTGGAGGTGGAGGTGGTGGTGGTAGTGATGGTGGTGGAGGTTCAATCTGTGTTCAATCCCAGATTTCCGCACTGCAATCTATCTGTAAGCATGCTTGAACAAGATGCCGATCCCGTAACCATATCCCATAACTTCAATAGTGTGAAGAAACTGTGGATGCATAATCGAAGGTTTAAACGTCATTTAGACGGAGTGACGGAGTTTACAAGCCTCACATCGCAGCAGTAGCTCTGAGGATATTATTAGAGAGTAACATAACTGCATTGGTGATTTTCTGTAGCCAAGTAAACGCAAGGTAGCAGTACACCGGGTTCTGATGTGCAAGGATGTCTTATCTTAGGAGGTCGAGCACATGTCTGGAGGGTTGCTGGGTCAACCGCTTTGCTGCTCCTTGTAATAAGGGTCCTTGAGCAAGGCACCCAATCCCTATGGTAACTGTTCTGGCTGGGGCCCTGCATGGTTGACATTGCCGTGTCCGTGTGTGGCTGTAAATGTTAATAGTGGCTCAAAGGTTAACTGGTGTTTATTCTATTTTTATTCATCCCATTTAGTCATTTAGGGGGTTGTTTTTTTTTTGCTCAAGGATGCAGGCTGCTGAGTGCAGATGTTGGGGGTTCGAACCCAGAACCTTTCAGCTGGCAGTCGAGTGAGGAACGACCAGTAATGGCGACGTTAGAGCGGTGCCGTCGCACTCTAAGACAAAACCCATCGACATGAAGCTGTGTTCTTCTCGCAGGTGATAGAGATCCAACTCGGCTCCTTTATTCCACACGTGAGCGGACCCAAGAGGGCCCAAGACAGAGTGGCCGTCAGCAACATGAAGCTGGACTTCCACAGCTGTCTGAAAGAAAAGGTAAGGAACCAGCCATCGATCAACATCGATATACACATACAGTACGTGTTTGATGTCAGCTCCCCTGATCCTCCCCTGATACTTTGTCATGTGCTGTGCACTTAACATCAGAATCGGTTTATTAGCCAAGTAAGTTAACGCACAAGGAATTAAAATGACTACTAGAAGACTAAGAAACGCATCATAGGTGTTTTAGGGTGCGGTTAATTAAAATGTCCGAATGAAACCTGTGGTGAATTCAACCGTCCCTGCCTCCCCTCCTGGCTCCAGGTGGGCTTCAAAGGCTTCCACGTGCCCAAGGAGAGCCTGGACACGCAGGTTCCCTTCCACCACGCCGGCCAGGAGTACCAGCTGGCCCACGGCTCCCTGGTCATCGCCGCCGTCATCAGCTGCACAAACAACTGCAACCCATCGGTGATGCTGGCGGCAGGTGGGTCTCCATGGCGACCGGCAGGACCAGTCTGGTACCCTGGTTAGAAACAAGCATGGCCCTCCTGTCTAGCTCAACTGGTTAGAGTGTGGTATTCATGGTTAGGGGTTTGATTCCACTGCGGCCACCACAAGATATGAATGCAGTCGTTGTATTGTAAGACACTTTGGATAATAGCGGCCATTAAATGGTGTATATTTATGTCTCTCGCTGTAAATTCATTGCGTAGTCCACAGTTTGCCAAAGCAAGTTCAACATTTCACATCCTTGATTCCTCTTATGACATGATTAATTTGTATAGAAACATATACATCTTCAATCCAGTGTAGATTATTTCCTTAGACCTTATTTTTGTATTACTTTTTCGTCTTTAGAATTTAATTTCATAATTTGTAATACCTGATGACATTGTGCATTTTTATTATGTAATTTATTATGGGATGTTTTTTTTTCAAAATTTGCCCTTGGCTTGACTGACAGGTCTGCTGGCGAAGAAGGCGGTGGAGGCGGGTCTTAATGTGAAGCCTTACATCAGGACCAGCCTAGCTCCCGGCACCGGCATGGTGACCCAGTACCTCAGCACTAGCGGAGTCCTGCCCTACCTCAGCCAGCTGGGGTACACTCACTCACTCACTCACTCACTCACAATATACACTACTCAAATGTTCTGTTTTATTTTGTAAATGCTGGCTTGTTTTTTGGTGTGTGACCAAGAGCAACAGGGGACAGTATAGTGGTGAGTGTTCAACTCCCAGCCAGAAGGTGCTGGTGTTTAATCCCCAATGTCCCACAGTCTACCTGTAGGCGTGCTTGAGTAAGACTCGCCCTAACCTCCTACCTGATCATGAATGACATGGAGCAAGGAATTCACAAGAAGTCCCTTGGGTGAAGGATGACTAAATGGAACAGAGCTCCTCCTCCTCCCGAGCCAGTGTGTGACGTGTTGTTGCCCTGTGTGTCTCTGCAGGTTTGAGGTGATCGGATACGGCTGTGCCACCTGTGTGGGCAACATCACACCGCTCGCTGAAGGCGTGGTCGATGCGATCAAACAGGTACAGTCTGCCGGACCCCCGGACCACTGTGTCACTCGCCCAGTGACTCGGTTTTTTTTGCAACCCCAACTTCTTGACATATTTGTACATCTGCTTCCACATGTTGTTTTAACCCAATCAGCATCCACCCACAACATCAACCACATCCCAGGCCAAGTGATTAGTGGTAGTTTGTTCATGATACTAATCATTAATCATCTGTTATATATATACAGGGCTTTTTATGAGACGTTTCAAACCCTTTTAAATTATTGATCATGTATATAATAATATCTATAATATCATAATATCTATTTGCTTATAAATCACCATGGGCATATGGTCTTTCATACCAAATGCAATAACATTTGGTAAATTCCTAAACACCATTCACACTGACCATGTCCGTTATTGTGGTCTGTACTGTGCATGTTGTGTTATTTATTATTGTATTGTATCCACATTTGTGGACAATAAAGATTGTTATTATTATTATTATTATTATTATTATGATCTCAGCTAACACAGCTCTGGCCTCTTACTGACTGCAGGGACAGACGAGCACCTTGAAACTCTACTCTTCTGTTGTAGGGGAACCTGGTGGCGTGCGGCGTGCTGTCTGGCAACAGGCACTTTGAAGGGCGCCTGTTTGACTGCGTGTGCGCCAACTACCTGGCCTCGCCCCCCCTGGTGGTGGCGTATGCCATTGCAGGAACGGTGGACATTGACTTTGAGAAGGAGCCCCTGGGTAAGTAGAGCCTTAACTCTTCAAATCAATTTAGATGGCACAGTGTAAAAACGTTGCATAACATTAAGAAGGATTATGCGTCATTGTTAGGGTTGCCACTAACGATTGTTTTTCTATCGATTAATTTTATTATTCTAAACGATTAATCTTCATCCAAAAACGCATACAATTCATTCAGATGGCTTTGCCTTTGACTGAGAGCTAAAAGAAAAACAACGTTAGCCATAGCAATTATTTATGTATTTGAAGAAACGTTAACTTGAATTTGGTTGCCGTGGGAGTTAGTGCTGATTAGGCTGTAGCTCAGGGGGACAGAGTAGGTACAGGTGACTTCGGTACGGTCAGGAGTTATACTGCAGAATGGAGGTGGCCCATCGCAATAATACCCAGTGTCTTTTTCTCTCTCTCTATTCTCCATTTTCTGTCTGTCTGACTATCTCTCTCCCTCTCGCTTCTTCTCTCCATCTCCCTTCTCTCCATCTCCCTCCCTCTCCCTCTCTTATCAGGAGTGACCCCCGAGGGGAAGGAGGTGTTCCTGCGTGACGTGTGGCCGTCCCGGGAGGAGGTGCAACAGATGGAGGAGGACACGGTGGTCTCCTCCATCTTCCAGGAGCTCAGGAGCAGGATGGAGGTGAGGAGAAGAGTGTTCTCCCCCGACAGAGGGTACCAGCCAGAAGGGAGACTAGCTCACCAGTTGGCTTTTAGTGTTGAGGTCACACTGAATCAGTAGTTCCCAACCTTTTTTGGCCCGTGACCCAATGGTTATGTCTGAAAATTCTCGAGACCCCAAATGAACACATTTTTGTGCGTCTGCTCCACCCACACACATCGTTTTATCAGCATTTGGCCGTAATATCAATGTCCCACTAGTGAGCTTTTTTATTTTTTTATTTTTTTAAATCATAGTGTTGGAATTGGAGCTGAAACGGGGGGTTGACTAACTTAAACTGTGCTGCATATTGCCGTGCTCTCCTACAGAAGGGGAACCCGATGTGGAGCAACCTGGAGTGTCCGGAGTCTGTGGTGTTCCCCTGGGACCACAAGTCCACCTACATCCGTCCGCCGTCCTTCTTCCACAAGCTGGTCAGTCAGTAGTATCAATAAGGTGGTACTTTGTTGTCCCCCACACAGGAAATATGGGCAGAAGAAACCAATAGAGGTGCAAATCTCAACACATTGTCACTTAAAAAAATGTCGACAGTGCAGTTACAATTACAGAGAACCCATTTCAGTCCAACTGTAGTAAACAATTACTGCAATTACAAGTAAGACAAGTAATATCAGTTTGGCAGCCAAATCTGTGGTGATCCCTGGTTGCCAGCTTGACAACCGCTCAGTACTGTGTACCTGCCTGCATGGATCCTACAGCCCTGATGAAGTCCTACAGTATGCCAGTAGCTTCCACTATGAGCCCCCTCACCCCGCTCTCTGCTGCCCCCTGTGTTCCAGAGTAAAGAGGTGCAGCCCCCGCGGTCCATAGAGCACGCCTATGCCCTCCTGTTCCTAGGCAACCAGGTCACCACGGACCACATCTCACCAGCCGGCAGCATCGCCAGAGTCAGCTCCGCTGCCAAGTACCTGTTGAGCAAACGGTGAGAGAGAGAGAGAGACACGCGCACACACTCAGTCAGTCACATACACACTCATTCTCACAATCTCACTCGCTCACACACACACGACCTAAACACCATCTTCGCTGTGACCCCTCCCCCCTCCCAGGCTGACGCCCCGGGAGTTCAACTCGTACGGCGCCCGGCGAGGGAACGACGCGGTGATGACCAGAGGAACGTTCGCCAGCATCAAGCTCCAGAACCGCTTCATCGGCAAGTCGGGACCCAAGACGCTGCACGTGCCCTCAGGCCAGACGGTGAGCTGCTACACTCGACGCCGTCTTATGTTTACCTTTTGATGCTTTACATTTTCATATTGTAGCGTTACGTTAGTTATTTCTTCTCTATAGTTTCACGTTCATTTTGCACTAAAATGAGAAAATACTTCATTTGTCAAGTATTTCATTCACACAGGACTATATAAAAATAGGCTTTACGATGTGGTTATTTGATATAGACTATTTATTTATTTTGTCGTCTGAAAAAACGATTAAAATCATGACGTGACATTTGTTGGGGTCTGTACCAAACAAACATGTTTTCTTACACCTGGAGAACAAAAACGTGTAGGCCAGGGCATCTCTGCAGCATTACATTACGTAATCCTTAATGGTATTACACATTTACATTTACCCTTTTTATTTTTTATTTACCCTTACCAAAAAATTGCAGCTCCTGTGATTTGGATATTGCACTTTGATATTAATTAATAATATAATATTGCCACATTGCAATGTCGATAACATTTAGATGAATTGTTCAGCTCTAGTTCTGACCTAGTGTCTCTCTCTCACTCCGCTCCCCTGCAGCTGGATGTGTTTGAAGCCGCCGAGCGCTACCAGAGGGAGGGCGTCCCGCTCATCATCCTGGCTGGGAAGGACTACGGCTCGGGGAGCTCCAGGGACTGGGTGGCCAAAGGACCCAGCCTGCTGGTAACGATACACTGCAGTGGTTCTCAGATGGGGCCACGCGTGCCGAGGGATACGCTGAAGGGTCGCAGAGGGGTACTTTCCTAAAAAGAAAAAAAGAGAAAGGAATCTGCAAAAACAAAGGCTAAAACGGAAACGCCAAAATGTTGTCGGTAGAGACGATATCTGGTCATGATAAGCTTTGATATGCCTTTTATTACACGGCTTTGTTGAATACTCGATTCTGATCGGTCAATTACGGCATTCTACGGTCTGTTATTTCTGAAAAGCAGACTGCTGCTATTGGCGCTATTTCCCACAGTAGTATCTAACAAAATAATTTTGAAGTCAATAAAATAATTTTTTAAAATATTGATTTCCTACAGGGGTTTATTTTGCAATAATGACCGGCTCGCAGTACATTATCCCTTACTTAACATGCAAAACCAATACACTGCTGTCGGTGATCTATGGCTGCTGTATGATCCATTACATTTTATTTTAATTATATTTTTGGGGCTTTTGTGTCTTTTTATGGCTCCGACAGCGAGTGGAAAGGGAGCGGTCATGACGGGTAGCATAGGACCACAGGGTCACTACAACCTCGGTTGCGTGCTGCCGTCGACGCGGACGGCGCACTTAGCGGGGGGTCAAGCCGTGGATAATTGTACTTCACCGATCGATTTCCTCCGACTGATCCGTCTCCATCCCCCCCGCCGCTCTCCGCAGGGGGTGCGAGCGATCATCGCCGAGAGCTTCGAGAAGCTCCACAAGAGCCAGCTGCTGGGGATGGGCATCCTGCCGCTGCGCTTCCTGCCGGGCCAGACGGCCGACTCGCTGGGCCTCAGCGGGAAGGAGAAGTTCTCCATTAGCCTGCCGGAGAGCCTGGAGCTGCGGCACGCGCTCACCGTCCAGGTAGACGCCACGCCAGCACGCCGCAGACCTCGGGTTACAGAGCGGCGAGCTCTGGTCCTGATTGGCCGTTGTGAAATACTCGCATGAAAACTGCACACCTGCGACCGCATCGCAATTCCTTTGTAGTATTACTGCGACGCCAGTCTCTACAGTTTAACCATCACCCCAGGCTGATTAGCCTGTATGCTAGCCTGTGTTGCTTGGCAACCATTTTGAGGAACTATATTGCTTAGCGAAGGAATGATTTGTTTTCAATAAATTAATGCATTTTATGTTTATTTTGTGAAATCTTACTAGGTGGTCTATAGTAACCATTTAGTAACTAGCTGTTCTAAAATCACTGTAAACCATGGCCTCTTGTTGCTTGTTGCTTAATTTGTATATTGTACAACTGTTAACTTTCACTTTTGCCACTGCACATGACGGCCATTGTTTCATGTATGATTAAGTAGGCATGTTAAAGTTGTTAAAAGCATGAGTTTATCGGAGTGGTAGAGGTGGGAAATACACGTCTAAATATCCGTTTAATATAATCCGCCCTTCTGTTTCTATGTGTTTTCCAGACCAGTGAAGGGAAGTCATTTGGCGTGACGGCGCTATTTGACAGTGAGATGGACCTCATCTATTACCGACACGGAGGCCTGTTACGATACGTTGCTCGGACAATGATATAACACTCACCCCCACCACACCCCCCCCAAACCCCCCCC